>CM059330.1:4439702-4482202 GCA_030340685.1 Protosalanx chinensis
CACGAGTCTAGCACTGATACATCATCTTGTATTCATTGCTTTAAACTAGAGTACAAAATATAGTCTGCATTTGAAATGGGCTCTTACAAACCCCAGGGGAGTCATCTCCTCTGAGCTGTGCATTGTGGGGGAAGTAGTTTATAGCCATTACCCCCGTAACTTCCTCTAATCGCTCCATGCACTGAATGGGGGAGTGGGCCGCCCCAGTGTATTGTATGGTAATATGTTCATGGGTAATTTCACTATCTCATAAAAATGTTAATCCACAAAGATAATACAGCAAATGGAGACCGATAATTTGATCTGGCAACCGTCAAAATGCGAGGTCGGGCCCATCACTTGGTGCTCTCTCCCTTTCTTCCTATGGCTCCCCCTGATTTCTTCATCTTCATATTAGTCTTTCTATCTCGCAATTTGTTCCCTTTGTGTTTCTGTCAGCCTGTGTCCTCCGTCGCTCCTTCTTTTCCTCCACCTCTCGCTCTCCTCTCTCGGCATCTCTCTCTCTCTCTGTCTCTCAGGTGTGCTACAAAGTGAAAGCAGCAGAAGCCTCCATGGTGCATGAAATTGCATTAGCCATAGCTGAGGCTTCCTGGCAGCTGCCACGGCCCACAGCCGCCTAATGGAGGCTTTTAGTCGAGGGAACATTCAGAAAAGCCGCACCCAGGGTTCAGCCCCTTGCGTCTGGATACCCACGGCCAGATGAGGGGCTCTCCGTGGGGGCCGGCAACCGGGAGGCACCAGGGCTTCTGCGGGCCGGCATCAGAGATTCAGAACACTTACGCGGGGGGTAAAGGCAGGTCGAGCAGGGTCTAACCCGATGGATGAAAGAGGACTTTCTTCAGGCGGATATTGACGGGTGAAATTGTGCAGAAAGTAGGTTACAGCAGAGCAATATCGCACGCTTTTCAGGGACGGCTTGACATCTCCCGCATGTCACGAATAGTATTTTAATGGCCATGGAAATTCCGAGTGTTATTTTTGAGGAATACTAATAGTGCGCACGGTTTGTTTCATCCCTATTAAGGGATTATTTCAACCCTATTAAAATGTCCCTGTGTAAAAAAAGAATTGTATCCTCATAGCTATTCTGTACGTTTGAAAACAATCCTGAGAAGACCTTTCTATTGGCTATTAAAATGGAAAAGCAAGCCGTCTCTCTCAGGGGTAATGTGGAGTATGGAAACAGGAGGGATCTGGCTGCCTCCACATGTGCATCATTCTTCTCTCATGGCCACTGGGATTGAATAACCTACCTTCAATCATTATCCATCACCTGTGTGCACGTGTGCGAGAGAGACAGAGAGGGAAAGAAAGAAATAGAGTGAGAGTGACTGACAGGGAGATCACAAGAAAGACCGCCTGAGAGACTGTATTAGAGTGCAGTGGTCTGGAGGGGACCTGCTGGATGTTGTGGGCTGCAGCATTAGAGTCAGGTCTCCTGGTTCTATTGATGTTTCTGCTGTTTACAGAGAAATCATTCACAACGCCTTCCCACTGATCATTATTTTTGGTTCATTCCTCGACAAGGAGATTGGATCTCATCGCTGAAGGAGGACGATTAATTCTGCTCAACGGATGTCTCTGGTGTCTTGGTCACTTGTTCATTTATCTGCATGCAAACAAGCATCAGATCACCGTTTATATTTACATTTAGTCATTTAGCAGACGCTCTTATCCAGAGCGACTTACAGCAAGTACAGGGACGTTCCCCCCGAGGCAAGTAGGGTGCCTTGCCCAAGGACACAACATCATGTTGGCACAGCCAGGGTTTGAACCGGGGAGCTTCTGATTACAAGCCTGACTCCCTAACCGCTCAGCCAACCTGACTCCCTTTAACCTGGTTCCCAAACAGCCATGATTGATTAATGACCAGACTGTTGTCCGGTAAGAATTACCTTTAAAGATGGAGCCAAAAGGGATGAAAACAAGCAACTGACTTTGTGTGTGATGAAAGAGGAACTGAGCAGAGGAGAAGAGAGTAGAGGAGAGGAGATAGGAGAGGAGATAGGAGGGAAGATAGGACAGGAGATAGGAGAGGCCGGGGTCTTGAGAGCGCCTGCCTGAGGGTTTAACAGTGTAGAGAATCTCCCATGGTGGCAGACGTGGCGCCTATTATCATGCTCCAGCCGTGGACGTCCAATGGAGTCATTTTGTCGACTTCCAGCTGGTTGAAGGAGATAAGGCCTGCGCGGCTGAACCTGTGAACCCAGACACATCACTCAGGAGCCACCGGCGCCGCCAAAGCCACCGCCGCTCAAAGGGGGAACCAGACTGGCCACTGCTCAGGCCCACGGAGAACCAACACAAAGTAGTTGAGCAAGGCTTTGAATGATGCTGCATTGTGGCGGACAGAATGGGAGCTTTGTTTGGTGAAGGTTCTACCCGGATTGGCTTGGCCGGAACAACAGAGGAGTTGCCAAGTAGGAAGTGCCGTTCACAAAGATGGAGGGAGGTACGGTACCTTAAACACACAGAGGCTCGCACACACACACACACGCGCACGCACGCGTAGGTTGGAGGGAAAGACAAAAACACGCACCCTGCGGGCTCCAGGCCACATGAGTCCCTGTCTGCTCGACCTCATCCCTGATTGATGGAAGCTTTTAAAGCCCCATCATGTGTGTCGCCGTGATTTGTGGGAAGCTGTCTCTTACAGGTCCCTCAGCAACGCTGGAACCAGGGGTTTGCACCTGCACCGGAAACACCACAGCCACTGTCTGCAAGCTGCCATCACACACACACACACAAAGGACACGCAAGCAAACACACACACACAAATCACTGAGAATCCCACACACACGCAATAGACACACGCTTAAGCTGAGTGACGTTCCAATATGACCTCAAATGAGTCATTGTACAAGGTGGTTGACCCATTGACCCACACCCCTTCCCTCTCAGCCCACCCACTCTCACAGATCAATCAGCAGAACCCTTTCATAGGCCTCCTGTCCTCAAACGACTCTATTCAGATCACACTAGCGTCTCAGCCCTCAGCCCACACCACCCCAGGCTACAGACACCGACACGGAGAAACGCCACAGCGCTCCTATTTAGGACACGATTAATTATGCGGATAAAATACCCCTCACTATTTTCCATCCATTCGCAGTTTAGAGTTTGAAGTTGATGGGATGCATTCAATGATCCATTTCGCTAACTGTGGCATTAAATCAGGGCTGGGCAATTCCGGTCCTCGAGGGCCGCTGTCCTGAAGGTTTCAGATGTTTCCCTGCTCCAACACACCTGATTCAAATGAACGGGTCATTATCAGGCGTCCACAGAGCTTGATAACAATCCGTTCATTTGAATCAGATGTGCTGGAGCAGGGAAACATCTCAAACCTTCAGGACGGCGGCCCTCGAGGACCGGAATCTTCCAACCCCTGCATTAAATGTCATCCAACCTCGGATGTCCATGACTGACACAATCTTCAGGACAGGTTGTCAAATGCGGAGGGAATACATGTGCGCTCAAACACTGACGAACTTCTGTCGACCAATCAGGAGCCAGAGGGCTGGGCAGTGTTGTCTGTGGTTCAGACGGTCTCCTCACAGAGAGACAGGGACTCTTTAGCAGGCTTTAACCTCTGCAACCTGCTGTTTGACCGGGACGGGCCAGCGTCAAAGGAATCAATTTATTTTTTAATTCCCTTTACGAGCACCTCATTGAAGAACCTCATCGGTTCTGGAGACACCAATTACTCTTCTGCAGCCACTGCTTGATGTCATGAACTCTGTCCTGAGCAGCCTCACAAGGACGTGTGTCCATGTGTTAGTGTAGGGATGTGTGTGCGCACGTTTGTTTGCGCGTGCTTTAGGCATGTGGAGATTCTGTGTGTTGTGTGCTTTCTTCAATATGTGTGTGTGTGTTAGACCGCACCGCTAGGGGATGTGTGGTCTTTTGAAGTTTAGGGTGCAATCGGGGGGTGAATTATGGATTTTGCCACAAAGGGAACCTTGAGATTGTAGAGTGAGTCTGCGTTATGTATATTGTGCACGTGCCTAAGCGTGTGTGTTCTGACTCCAGTCCACATTTCTACAAAGCTTTTAAACTGCAAGGCAGAAAGAGAATTTCCTTTGATCCGACTGGTCTTGGTTTTGATGTGGGTTAAGCTTTCGGGATAGACCCTAGGCTGTGATGATGTCACAGACAAACTGAAGCTAAGCTTTGGGTTCAGCGTTGGGTGAGGAGCTGGCAGACCAGACTAGGAAGTTAGCTAGAGCTAGCGCTTAGCAGCTCCCGAGCTATCTCCAGCAGCCTCCAGGTTAGTCGTGGGGGGGGGGGGGATTTAAGAATGTGTGTCAGTTAAATCATTACCCTCCAGTATATGTGTACCTTGTAGTCAGGAAAAGGGAAAAAGTTTGACCCCCCCCCCCCTTCGAAGGCCCACTCTGTTGATCTGTGTGTTTCCGGGAGGGAGAGAGAAAGAGGAAGGTGTGATACAAGGCTGGGAGAGTGTGCGCTGACCTTGATGAACCAGCTGGGGATGTTTCATAAGTCCAATTTTGTCCTTTTTTATAATTTCGCTTTTATTTCAACTAATGAGACTAATTTTTTTTGTCAGGCACAACTACAGTCACTTTCTTCTGAAGAACGCTCACAAACACATACATACAGCCAGTGCCAGTCTACTGCATAAGAACCAACCATGACCCACTTTTGCGGATGTGTTGATGCGTTCAAACCGACTCCTGCGGCCGCTGCAGGTGTGATCAGCTGTTGGATGTTAGTGTGACTGTGGATGTGTGTGTGTGAGAGAGACAGACAGACATTTATAAAAGGTGTCTGACTATTTGGGTGCGTGTTCGTGTGTGTGTTAGACACACATATAAAAGACGTCTGACCGTGTGTGTGTGTGTGTGTGTGTGGTAAACGACAGACAGCTGTCCCCCAGATTCACCTCAAGGTGTCGGTGCCCTCTCCGAAGCAGAGTCTGCTACCAACAACCCAATGTGCTTCCAAAACACACACACACCCACACACACACACACACACACACCGCCACGGTGACACCTCATGTTCCTGTTAGATAAGCACGCAAGCTCGCCCCACTTCCCCCACACATCTACTTGGGAAAAATAACTGTGATTTCCCTTGAATTACCACCGGAGCCATCCTTATGTGAACAAGCAAAAACAGACTAGAATATTCCTCTCCGAACCCATTCTGCCACGTTCTGTTTAACAGGTGGAGATCATTACATCCAGACGCTGGCTTGTCTTTTTCACGTTTCCAGAATTTGGCCCACAGTTGTACTCGCTGTCGCACTGACGTGGAACAGATTCCTTAACTGAGGCCAAATAACGCTGGAGCGATCAAGTATTTCATATGGAGACATCCGTCGGGCTAATCCCGCGCTGTATCACCCTCATTACTCCTTGTCATCTCACAAATGATTCAGAAGCTCATGAATTATTCATGACCCAACCTCCCCGGTCTACCCAGACAGGCGGGAAAACTGCTTGGAGACAGGAAGCGCAAATAGCACGACAAAAATGCACAGGAACGTCGGCAAACACGCTTTGTTTAACGACGACCAGCAGCGCTTTCCCTCACTTTCGTCCGTGGCCTAGCTCCAGAGGACTGCAGATGCTCGCCGGTTCGCCGCTTACGCCAGCGAAGCGAGCGCGCGTCGCCGCACCGCTGCGAGGATCCATTCATATGGAACGCAGCGCACGAGACCTAGGAGACGCCACGCTGGAAACACACACCGCTTCTTCTTTTCAGGAGGGATGATTCTAATACCCGATACGCGATTTAAATCTCGGCTTGACCTTCTTGGATGAAACACAAGAGTAAGGATGGCGAGATATTAAAAGAGGGTTCGCGTTCGGTAATCCCTCCCTCACGTCGCCACCGCCCACCACCACCTACCCTGTCCTCACCTGGAGATCTGCCCCCCACTAGGTAAAATAATTGGAGGTGAATTGCTTCTGGGCTTCAGGGGGTATTGTAATTAAAATGGCAGTGTGTACTACTATGATGCCTCCTGTACGAGCTGTCTATACGTCGTACAGGAAGGTGACGGAGAGGGAGGAGCTGGGGAGATTATGGTTGCCCACTGTATACACGAGCTGTCAAGAATCACTTTAATAAACGTGGCAAGTGATTTCCCGAGCGACCGAAACAGATACATGCATGTGGAAATGAAAAAAGACAAATCCTTCATTCAACTCCCCTGAAGTATTTTATTTCCCACCCCCCCTTACATTTTCTCAATTTCTCCTCCCCTTCCTCTCTTCCTCGTCCCTTCCTCCTCTCCGTCGGAGCACACTGGATACCCATCTGTCACTTTTATTTCCTCCTTCTATCCTACTCTTACGGCAGTAATGGGAATCCATGTTGGGGGTCGTGCCGAGGCGAGAGGCTTTTAGGTAATAACAATAAAAGCGTGTGGCTGGAGACATGCTATGCATGAACCACACAGACTTCCTGTAGCCTCACCCCCCCCAACACCCCCCCCCCACCCCCTCACACGCACACATCAACGCCCCCACCCCCTGCCCCTCCCCCACCCATCACCGGTCCGACCACGGTGCCTAAACGCCTCGTCGCCACGTCATCGGGGAGCGAGCCGCCGGAGCTGCTTGGTTGCCGCCGCTCGGCCTCCGTGTCGCCGTTCAGAAACGTGTGCCGATCTCAAGGCCGCCCTCTCCAGATGGCGCCCATTACCTTACGTCCTCTTCACTGCCCAATGATGAGCTTGACTGAATGGTGGGAGCGTCGTCCGATTGGCTTTGTAAAGCGTTTGTGGGTGTGTGGGCGTGCTCTTGTGCATGTGCGAGTGTGCGTCTATGTGTTTGTGTGGGAGTGTGCGTGCGTGCATGTGTGCGTGGGTGTTTACGTGTGTGTGTGTGTATGTGTGTGTGTGTATTGCTCCGAGACTCCACATTGCTTTAGTGTCAGCATGTTCATAATGTGTGTGTGTGTGTGTGTAGTGACACTGAGTTATGTATTCAATATATCCCAAACCTGATATGAAAAGCATGACTATTTATCCCTCTCTTCCTTCCCTCCCTTCTCATTCCTCTTTTCAGCCTAGTCTTCAATGAGTTTATCTCTCTGTAGTCGTCTCCTTCCATATCCCAGTACCCAAGACCCTCATCATGTCACACACACACACACACACAGCCCCCTGGAGCAAAAGCTCAGCGTGTAGAGAAAACACCCCCTGATAGCTTCAAAGAGCGGATGGACGTTTCCATAGGAACAGCAATAAAAGCAATTAGATGGAATGTGGTAAAACAAAACCCCCCAAAAAAGGAAAAGAAAAGAAAGAAATAGGCTTGATGATCCATCGGAGCAGAATGGCCCTCTTCAAATTCCTTCGGAGACCAGCGGAATCACACAATCAGGACTTCCTTCTCTCCCGGTGGCTGGTGGCTCCCCCCGTCCTCTCTTCTCCTCCGCTCATCTGTCCTCGTCTCGCTCATCCCCCCATCTCGCCTCATCTCCCTTCCTCTCCTCTGCATTTTCCGCTCGTCGGACGCAGGGTCCGGGAGCATACGGATCCAATCACACCCTGTTCGGGGGGAGAGGCCCGGGGGGAGACGGAGAGGAGGCGGAGGAGAGAAACAGAGGAGACAGATGGAGAAGAGTTGGAGCAGAGAGAGACGGAGAGGAGAGGAAGATCGCAGAAAGGAAGAAGGTGCAGGAGAGGAGATTGGTGGAGAGGAAGACAAGGGATAAAATAGAAACCAAAGGACAAAATGACAGGATGAGAAAGATGAAGAAAGGGGGGTAGAGACGAGGCAGAGAAGGAGAAGGAAGGAGGAGGCAGAGGTTGCAGCTGACCCAGTGTTAGGACAAACACAGCCCATTAGGACTCATCTGCATAATACTGCTAGGCCTCATTACCTGTGGCTGTTGAACTGGAGAGAGAACAGCAGGCAGCTCTCCTCCTCTCCGTACCCTCTTCCCTGGCTAATAGCGTCTCCTCCCCTCCCTCTTTCTCTCCACCCCTCCATCCGTCCCTCCCTCTCTCCCTCCGTCCGTCACAGGGAAGTAAGAGAGATGAAGGGGGCATCTGACAGTCTCGACCCTCTCCACCTCTCATCCATCATCATGTGATTTCCCTACCCTCCCCACTCTCTCGCTCTCTCTCTCTCTCCATCTCTTCCTCCATCTCCCCAGATCTCCGTTCCCTCTTTTCCTTCCCTCCGTTTCTCGTCGGAGATTTCACGTTCCACGCCTCATCCTCTGTCTCCTACCTTCCTCTTCCTCTTCGTTACCTAGTCCCTCCATCCCTCCACCTCCGCCCGCTGCAGGCTAAAGATGTGTGTGTGTGTGTGTCAACTGCAGCTTAGCAGAGAACGCATCTTTCAGGGGAGAGAGATATGTGGTTTTTCTTTCCTCCTCTCCTAATCTCTCCATCACACTCTCAAACTTGCATCTCCTGGCGCATGTTCGTCCACCGGGGGGGTTTTCATATCAAATTGGGAGAGGATTATTATTGTGTCTAACTGTTGGACCTTTCACACAGATATACTGCCAGAAAAAAAATCACTTCTGCCACAGAATAAACAAATACATAAAGAAGTAGTTTAGATAAGGAAGTATGAATCGTGTCACAGATGCCAGTCATAGTTAACAAAGCATTTCTTTATATATATATATATATATATATATATATATATCCCTTGCAGAAATCTATTATGTGTGTGTAGGAAGGATGTTCCTGTGCTTTGCAATCTAACCGCGTATCCTTCAGCGAACGCAAGCACTCACTGAAGGCAATCGATGAGTCACATCGCAGGCAGATAAAACATCGTCAGACATGGCATCCATCGAATCCATGTGTCTCACTCGGTGTGTTCTGTTTTTGCCGCTGGGCTGTAGGGCTTGCCGTATAACGGGAGCCGTGGCAATCGATAGGTTTCTCTCAATCCATGTGTCACTCTTATCCTCTGCTCTCTCCTACACATTCGTTTGCTCACTCGGAGGGGTGGTGGTGTTGGTGGGACTGGGGGGGGACGGGGACGGGTTTTTTGAGGGAGTTAGACACCAGCACAAAGAGAGCTGTTCATGTTCTCTCTCTCTCCATCTCCCACGTCCTTTTTTCCTCTTTCTCGCCTTTCCTCTTTCTCTCCCTCTTCCTCTACCACTCACTTTATATCTCAATCTATCCCTTACTCTCTCTTTTTCACTCCCTCTTCATCCCCCACTTGTATCTGCTCTCTCTCTCTCTCTCTCTCTCTTTCCCTCTCTCCTTAGCTGACAGCTGCAGATGCTTTGCTGTGTTTGCAGCCTACGCCCTATCTGGGCATGAATTCATTTCGCTGCCACTGGGCGCCTCTTCACAGACTCAGGACTGAGTTGATCAGAGGGCAGAGAAGCCATTTAAACAGCATAATTCATGACGCCAGGCCCATACAGCTGCTCGCACGTACAGACACGTCACACCGTTGTCCCGCTGTCGACCGCAAGAGAGACAAATGGTCCGCCATTAAGGTCTTCACCGCATGTGGAGAATCCATACGAGCGATGCTGTTTGGATTCGCATGGCGAACCACCGATTCAAACTTAACGTTGGCAACATCAAAGGCATTCCTCTCAGAATGAGGCACTCCGTGGTGATTTGTGTCTAAACGCCGGGTCGTGCAACACTGCCTACATACTGTATAGATGCAAATTGCTCTCCCTCCTAAAGCTTTCTTTATCCGCCAATATTTTCACCGAGGCATGATAAATGACAGGCTTTCTCCGCGCTCCGTGTGTGTGTGATTGGCAAATGGATCGTTTGCAGCACTGCAAGAAGGAACCGGCTTCCCATTTTGCACTGAGGTGGATGGTTCCTGGGTCTGGTGTGGTAAAGGACACACAGAAGTTATTTTGTGCTGCTTAAACGCTCCTTCTTTATCCCTCTTCGATCATTTCCTCTTCCCTTCCTTTCTCAATTCATCATTTCCTTCCGACACTTCGCTTTTCCCTTCCTTCCTGGCGTATAATCTTCCTTTCTTTACATCTTTTTTCTCCCTCCTTTCCATCCATCGCTTCCTTTAATAGCCCATGAAAGTACACTGGGCTTGCCTACAATCCCTGACATTTAGGGAAACCACAGACCTCTAAGCACCTCTGGTAATGTATCATTACATCCTCACTCAAATTTACCAATGAATATTCATGAGAAACTCGTACTCTGTAAGTCACTCCGTCTCGAGTCATTCTGCTGAACTATTCATGGGAAGCCATTAACCTGTTAACAGCCGTCCTATTCTAACGGTCAATTAGCTGACATTACAGATTAATTCATTAAATAAGTCAAGCAAAGGTCCAGATGCATCAGTTTTTTTCTTCAGATTTGTGCCTGAACACCACAGCTTTAGTATGTCATAAAAACCTGTTTGTGTGTGTGTGTGTGTGTCTATGATCATCTGCCACCATCTAATCTCCCATACATCCTTGCCTCATGCAGATGACAGTTATGAGCTAATTCCCAAAGAGATATTTGGCCCTAGATGCTGTTGTGAGGTTGTTACAAACAGCAGGGTCATTACAGCGCTGTAGGTCGCGCCGGTTAATGTCTTCTGACTTAACATTAGGGACTGAGGCTGAGTCCTCGGCTACTGTGGAAAGGATCCTTCTCTACAACCCTCTCACACTCGCCTCTCCTGGTCTTGTGCAGTGTTGTACAGACCATGAATATTTAACACGACCGCGTCTTCAAAGCGCTCACTTTGCGCATTAGCATTTGGAGGGCTAATCAAAAGCTGGGACCCTCACTGTTCCAGTACGACCTCCCCCTTCCCACCTACACACACGTAAACATCCACACCTCCAGACACATCGCGAGGGGGCCGGATCCTTTCGTTAGCAGCTAGCAAACAGCCTCTCTGGATCGCTTATGGTAATGGACCTGGGTAGCTCTTCTCTTGACCTGGGTGGCTGTGGCTGTGTCTCTCTCTCTCTTTCTCTTTCTTTTGTCTCTCTCATGGTCGCTGCCTCTCCCACTCTCTTCTACTGCCTCCCTCTCTCCCTCGCCGTCTTCCCCCTCTACTCTCCGTCCACCTCTGCTCCGCTCTTCCAGAGCAGCATGGCCTCCGGCCCTGGACACAGCTGCCAGGGCTCCCTCTCGCTGGGCTCGGGCTGCTGCCACAGGGAAAAGCCTTTTGAAGCTCAGGCTCCATGTAAGCCATGGAGCTCTGTGTGAAGCCCCTCACTGCTGTGGTGCATTTATTCCTGTTTCTGTCTGTCTGTCTGTCTGTGTTTCTGTCTCTCTCTCTCTGTCTCTCTCTCTGTCTCTCCATCTTTCTGTCTCTCTCTATTTCTCGCTCTCTTTCTATCTCCTGGGGAGCAGAGGGGATCGGAGAAATGGAAGGGGGGATGGGAAGCTAGGTACTGGCAAAGGGGAGAGGAAAGGGAGGAAAGCACAGATAGTGGGTGGGATGGAGTGAAAGAGATGGGGATGGAGAGGGAGAGTTAATCTGTAGAGAAACAGATTGGCTTTCCCTTTTGCCTCCCTCACAATCCTGCAAAGCTGTCCATAAATACATCTAGCAGAAAACTCAGCTTCTAAGACACTCTACCGAGTAAAACACACACACAGACACACACAAACACATACACACATACACACACACCTGTACCGTGACGTCAAAGTCACAACCAAGGAACTCATGCAGCTCTCCACTTTTCTCTCCCAGGCCCATGGGGTGGTGAGAGAAAAGGTTTGGCGACTTGAAACCTTTGGGTCAATAAAACACAGAGATGTTTTTAAAGGAAATTGATTTCTTTGCAGCCCCTTGTGTTGTGACCTTCCACAGCCTCTTTCATAAGAGCCACAGACCTAATCTAGGCTGCTTGTTTGTGGGATCAGCATCCTCACAGCGGAGCTAATGTTGTGTCAGTGAAGAGAGTCTGGATGGTCTGGAACATTTCACATCCTGACCTTAGGGGAGAAATATCTGTTTTCTTCTTGTCTGTATTCAAGGATAAATTGTATCTATAATAAAAATAAAGTATTTACCTCAGAATATTTGAAATAAACGTTATTTAAAGACTCGGCAATCATAAAAGTGCTAATTCTCACGTGATGCGATTTGTTTATTATCTGTTTACATGCCACACTGTGCTATTGACATCAAACCCTTTTTTTTATCCTGAAATCACTGAAGCTTTGGGATATGGTCTATGTTCAGGGGGTGTTTCGATTTTGTTGGCTTGTTGGTTGGCCAGGTGTTTCTGCTTGGTGTTGCTTTCAAAACACCCATACATACACGTTCAAGAAGGATGACTTGGAATCCTGTGTATGTGTGTGTCTATGTGTGTGTGCATGCATGTGTGTGCGCGTGCGTGGATATATACTGGGCGGTCGATAAGAGATATGTTCCCCTCCGGTGGCTGGGGTCAGGAGGGACTACAAGCTAAAATGTCAGCCGCTGAAAAGACTACGTTTCCCAATAGCACACCCAGGGAGACTTAAGAGGGGTGATTGTCTCATAGGGGGCTAGAGAGGTGTGAGAGAAGCAGTCACGCTCCTTATCAGCCCTCCCCAACCTTGCACTCTTGGGTCCTCTGATTTGCAAGAATGAATAAATAGCTACGCTAACAAAAAGCTAGCTTTTCACAAGCGCACGCAATATTTGTTTGAGAAGTGAGCTTTGTCCAACTCACCTCAGCTACTACATAAATGTGTTAATTAGTAATAATGAATAATTTAAGCATTTATTTTCTGTCTTTCTTTTGTCCTTTAATACTTAGTATTAAGTATAAAGAGTATTAGTATTTTATACTACCTTTTTAAATAAGAACATTGAATGAATCATGTTCATGAAGAATTAGGAAATGAAAGGCTTATTCTGTTTTATGTGCTGCTTTTTGTACTCCTTGGCAACCTTTGCACTAGTACGGCCGTCGGCCAGGCATACTGAGGAAGAACCTTTGGCGCTATTGTAAATCATCCAGCTCATGACTGGAAAGTAGTCGATGAATCTGACCTGCTGCATGTTCCTGACATTTCTTAAACACATCCGCTTTGCTGGGAATCGACTTTCCTCCCCATCCTCTGTCTCCCACTCCCCCCCACAACCCCTCCCCCCCACCCCCCTCTATCTCCCTCTATGAGATCATTACAGCCTCGGATTTAACAACTGGGAAGTGCCCTCTGCAGCATGGAGGATGTGGAGAACACACACTCACATAAAACAAACACAGAGAGAGCTCTCTCTCTCTCTAACACACACACGGACACGCACAAGCAGGCCCACGCAAAACACCCTTTACACACGGACTAAATTGGTTGGGCCATGTGTGATTTCCCTGGGTAAATGTACGATGTGCAATTGCTTTCATCGCTGCATGCAGTCAGCTCCATAGGCAGGAAAATCCCTGCTGTGTGACCCTATGTCACACATGATTCACGATATTGAACGTCTTTTTGAGAAAAATCAAGCGAGAACCAGAGACTATATGTATCGAAAGATTGACTAGTTGGCTGCCTATTCAACATGAAAGTCAAAACAGAAAAAGAGGCTCATTTGTATCATAGCCTACAAAAAATTTATCTGAATCACAAAAGGCTCAACGACCAAATGAACCAGCCAATTGGAGCCGGTCACAGGAGCGACCGCTAGATCTCTTCTCCTGCGGAGACTGGTCATGGTCGACCACGTTATGACGTGAGATTGACAGCCGATGTCTCCAGGGTTCATTAGTGTTCCAGTAACCAGCCCTGTTAGCATGTCTGGTCTCATTAATGCTGTGGCTGTCAGCGCCATCAACCTTTCATTTGTTTTGATTGGGTCTAAATCATCATGGAGGCTGACAGAAAGTTGCCAGTCAGCTTTAGAGACAGAGGAGAGGGGGAGATGAGGAGAGAGGGGGAGATGAAACTGTACCAGTGAACATGTTGAGCTACGACTCTGCCTCCGCTTTAAACCCTCCCTGTGACTTGAGGGATTTGAAGCGCGTTCCTGATGATGAACAGTCCTGGAAGAGTCACGTTCCTCAGATGCGATTCAACGTCGCTGGGGTGTGATTTACGTTGTTCGATTTGGCTCGACTAGTAGGCTTTTGAAGTGCCGCAGCTGGGGTCTCTGAATGAGCATTCCGGGACCAGCGGCCAATTGACAGTCCACACTCTCCTCATCTCCACTTCTCCTTGACTTCATCCTCCGCCACTCCTCTTCCCACCTGTCTCTCAAGTCCTCAAATCTAGTGAGTGGATCTCAGAAGCTTCCAGAAGGCCACCGGCTCTGAACACGTCCTCCATGGGTTCACAGGTATTCACAATGTTTCCATTTCCCCAGAGGGGATTCATCACCAGGCCAGCAATTATAATTTGTTCTTCCCCCCCCCCGAAATTTGTCATGTCTGTGCGGCGCTATGCTCGATGTTCTGGAACCACACTAGTATCGACTCCATCAATCAGTATTACCACGGTAACATTCTGAAAGCTCCACTTCCCCCCGCGGGCACTGGAGGGGAAAGGCAATTATGCAGCCAGCATATGATAGAAGGAGAGAGAGCGCAAGAACAGCAGAGGCAGGTATAGCAAATGGGTGACGATGGGAGAGAGAGGCAAAGATGAAACCGAGAGAGAGAGAAGCGGGACTAAAAGAGTGGGAGAGAACGAGCGGCGGAGGGAGAGAGAGACAAAGACCAGATAGATGGATGTATCCATAAGCTTTGTTCAAATCTGTCACTCACTTCAGTCGGTCTCACAGACAACGGCTCAGGTCCAGGCTCATGTGCCAAGCACAGCAACATGTCCACGTCCAGGACAACCACAAAGGAATGTTCTGGATATAGTAACAAGGTGAGTGGGTCCAGGTGGTCTGAGTGCTCCTCTCCTGGTCCCATCACCTAATGGCTGCTCTTCTCCCTTGTGGTAACGCCTGCCTCTCCAACACACACAGTTCCACCCCAGAGGAGATCAAAACAAAATGAGGACCCTGAATCGATCGAAATGGCGACTAATTAAGCAGCAGGTCAATAGCTCATCCCAATTAAGATGCTGGGAAGACATCAAGTCTGACTTCAGCCCTGTCCGGCCTGTATTGATTTGGTGCTGCAAGAAATTGGCCAAAGTCCGACAATACTTTCAGTATGACTCAGAGCTGGTTATTGATATAGAGGCACAAAAAGGGATGTGTTCATTTACCCAGCCTTAAACTGCATGTTGAACCGATATAAAACAATGTGATCTATTCACCCCCATCTAATGCACCGGTTATCCGATTCAGTGCTAGGATAAGCACTGACTCTGTCTGTATGTCTGTTTGTGACAGATTGTCTGTCAACTATAAAAAAACTGTGCATATTCAAGTCTCCACACAAAACAAGTAACAAGGTTGACAAAGTTGTCTGTTTTAGCTTCCTGTGTGACATGAAGGATGATCTGTTCCCACAATATCCAGGAAGCCTGCTGAACCCTTAAGGAACAGAGATACGCCACTTTGTACTTTTTTCGACAAGGCACACACTTCATTTGCAACTGTTTGCCTGTTTTATGCAGCATGCCACACCAACAATAAGACAGTCCATTTTTCATTATCTGTTAGTTGGAGGAAATCTGGTTGGAAACATTTATTCTGGGTCATTCTCAACAATGCTTACCTTCCTGTCTCATTTCATTTATCTCGCTTTCTTTCTACTTTCACTCCATCTCAAACTCCCTCTGTTGAGCTTGACAGTCCTGACTGTGCTCCCGAGAGTACAGAGGATGACACTGGTGTGTATTCTCCTCATCCGCCATCAATATACCTGTTTGCATCCTAGACAGAAAAAAAAAGAAAAAACGTTCTTGAGTAATGCCTTTGGCAATGTGACACCATATTGCAAACATGGGCTGTGGAGCTAAGTGACAGGGAGAGGATGGCTGTTATCTCCACTTTTTCATACCAACTGTGTCTCTTAAGACATGGCGACAGGCTGCACTTCAACAACAAAGCCTCATTAAAACCTGGACGCAGCTATTTGTTACGTTTGACTTATTCGAACCGATGTTGTTAAAATACCGACGAAGGAACAAAATAAAGACGATATACTTCATCATGTTTCCTGCGTGATATTTGAGAAAGATGACAACTCCATTGTGTTGGATAAGAAAACACAAGGTGCTCATCTGAGTCTTTAAGAGTCCCTCGAAATGAACAAACCACATGATAGTGTGGTGAGGGGCTTCATGTTTACTATTCTTTATGTATAAGTAATTTTGTGTTTTCTGTATGTATAATTTTTTTAAATGTAAAGCACTTTGTGAATTCCTTCTGAGACAAGTGCTTTACAAATAAACTTTACTTACTTACCGACTTACTGTTTCCTTTCATTTTCAGGGGGTGACTAATAGCCAGAAATGCTCCAAACCAGTGCTTTTATCAGTAGCATTTTAGTTAAAATGGAAACACGAGAAAACTACTTCAACATAAGCCTCTAATCTCCTAAATTTCATTGTCTGGGAAAATATGTTAATGCCCTGCTTCAGTTTAAGGAAACAATAACCGGGAGAAAGCAATTTTACCATTAGTGTGCAAAAGTGCCTCGTCTCGGTCTGATAAACGATTTTATCCTTAATCCTAATTGTGTCAAAAACAGGATATTCTCACTGTTTTACAAACAGGCGCCTGGACACCATAATGTAGTTTGCAACAAATCCAACGTGATTATCAGATGTTTTAGCCTTGTAGTGTGGTAATGGAGAGAAAACCCAGGCATATATGAGTACATATACGTGTTCCTGTGGTGGAGGTAATTGGCTAGTCTGGCCTGTAAAATCGTACAATACATAACCCTTTAGATTACAAGTCCCTTATCAGCTGCCCACCAGCCGTGTGTGTGGCTGTGTGTGTGTGTGTGTGTGTGTGTGTGTGTGTGGCTGTCTGCGTTTTTGTGTGTGTGCGTGTGTGTGTGGGATGTGGGCTTGCGGGGGTGAGAGCAGGATATAGATCAGTGTATGTGCTCATAGTGTGTGTGGCTTAAAGCTGTTGTAAGCCTTTAATAAAACAGAAAATACTTTAATTGTGACAAATGAAGTATGATGTTGAATTCTGCTCAAGTTGTAGACTACTAAAGGTTATGGTAAGAACACTTCAAACTGTAAGTTTTACATCCCCTGAGACTTGTCTCATCTTAATAATATGACTTATGGTTTATCCCCCATGTCTGATTAGCATTTTCTTTATTACAGGGAGAACTTGATTGGGCATAGCCACAAAACTTGCCTAGGAATGCGTTTTCCAGAAGCGGTATGCCTATTAGTCAAGTATTACATATTTCGGAAACAAACAAAGACAAATAACATTTTAACTATGAGCGCATCCCTAGGCCCGATAAACGAACGTGCGCTCGCGGAATCACCGCGCGCATCCCCTTGAGAGATGGGCGCGAACTGTTGGGTGGCGCTCGTGCGCAATATCATAGCAGCCGAGGACACGCGACGCGAGCATCAGCGGCGCGCGAGGCGGAGGAGAGCCGGAGAGAGAGAGAGATAGAGAGACATAGAAAGAGACAGAGACAGATAAAGAGAGAGAGAGAGACCGAGACAAGAGTCTCTCCGAGAGCTCTCGCTCACAAAGATAGTTGGTCTGTCGCCATTCCATCCACGTTATGCCGCTGTAACAAGAGCGTGACGGAGCGCGAGTAGGGTGGTTGAACTCACCACGCAGAGATCTATGGTTGGATTTCGGCTCTTTTTTTTTTCTTCTTCGCCAATGCAAAAGGAAATATGCAGCGAAGCTTCACCCTCCTCTTCACCAGTTTACTGGGGATTTGTCTGGGTTCAAGTTTTCCAAGTATCATCAATATAGGTAGGAAAAGGAAACTCACTCCGCAATATCTTTTTTAATTCATTTTTACAATACAATATGTGTTGGTTTTTCTTTCTCGATGTATATCAACAAGTTCCTTCCGTGTTTTCCCTTTTTTTAGATAGAAAGTTAGACCACGCAAACGAATGCACTTGTTTTTAATGGTTTAATGCTGTGCACGACATCGTTTTTTGGTGAAGGTATAATCCAGCCTGTGTTCTCTCCTGCACAGGGGGATTATTCCCAGCAGAATCGCATGAATATGAGGTGTTTCGCTTCGCGCTCACCCATCACCAGGACATCCCCAAACTGGTCCCCCAGGTGGACATGGTCAAGCTGGGGAACAGCTTCTCCATGACATATGCTTGTAAGTATACCGATCCCCGTCACTTTCTTGGAGAAAAGATGCCCCACTTTGCCATTTTTCTTTTGTTGCTGCAAGAAATGTTGATTGGATTTAATCAGATCTGTTGCACCTCCCTTTATAAACGATGTTGGAATTCAGATCAGCCGCGCGATCTGGACTGTACAGCTTCTATGAGATAACCGTGAGAGTAAACACTCCGTATTAACAGTATAGTTTCTATATCTCTGTGGGGTTTTTTCCCCACCTGCGTCTTTTTAGCGCACCAGAGATGACAAAGCGGTGACTGGATCACACAAAGCTTTTGCTTTCAGAGGGAGGCGATCATATGTGCCTGGCAACGCATTTCATAAATTAGGAAGGTTACGTTTAGTCCCAACGATCCAGCATGTGCGATCATGTCAACAGCAATGCCAGTGTGAACAATGAACACGAGAAAAGCATCCTCCAAAACATTATGTATTCATCCTGTACATAGACTCCACTTTATGTAACTATTGTCAATATTCCAGTTTGATATTAACTATAGAATAGGATTCTGTTTTAAGAATGACAGAATGACAGTTACTTCAATGTCGGCTCATATTATTTATTAGGACCTCGAAACACTCTTCTTAATGGTTAACACCAAGCAACATGTCACACGTTTACCTCTGTTGTCCATTCACCTTCAGCAGAAGAATAATGGCGGGTACGTGGTCTGTGAATGAGCACTTAATGTGCAAGGTGACAATCGGAGACAGGATTAATGGTTGATTGGTTGCGCGGCAGATCAATGCAGGCTGGGGGGGGGTCAGGGCAGTCAGGGACGCCTCTGTCCTGTTCGTGTGTCAACTGCGGAATCGACATGGTCCTCCCGGTTCTTTTCATGTCAAGCAAATCATTGTCTACTTTTACTCTCCTGCCCCCCCCACCCCCCCTCCCTCCTCCACCGCACCCCTCCCCTCTATCTCCCTCTCGATTTCCAACTCGGGCTGTGTGCTCCATAGACTAAAGGTGCCCTTGAGTTTCTCTCTCTCTCTCTCTCTCTCTTTCCCTCTCTTATCTATCTCCCTCGCTCTATCTCCCTCCCTCCTTCTCTTGCTATACATGTGACGCTTCAGAACAGCGCCAGGCTTAACTATATGCCAGCTACCGAAGGCACCGATGGAGTGGATCTCCCGTTCCGATGCTTCTCACCGCACTGCTGGCACCCGAGCACGTCACCTGAGCTTTTCACCATTTCAGGCGGTGACATCTGCGTTTACCTCGATCTTGTTTCTTTCGGAGAAGAGTGAGGGAGAAGAGAGAAAAAAAGGCAGCGTTATTTTACCGCGCGCTTGTCACCTCGCTCCCTCAGATCTGGGCCTGAGCAGCTCTACCTCGCAGAGACGAAGAAGAAAGCTCTGTCGACGACAGACCGCAAAACCATCTGGCTCCGCACCATTCAAACACGTTTTCCGAGTTCTTAAGGAATTCCCGCACAAGCACGTACTCGCTCGGCAAATTAGAAGGTTCGCATTGTTTGATTCCTTTCTCTTTCTTGAACAGATGCGCGATCCGTTTAGCGTGGTTCACGCTGCTGAAAAGCAGATCGGTGCTCTGCCACTGAGCAAGCGTTGACAAGGAATCCAGACGGATTCGGTACTTTCGTGGCCCTGCGAAGACGCGTCCCTGTTTGGCTCTGCGCTCTGCAGACATCGCTACATTGAAGTAGATCCCTCTGCAGGCGTCTTACAGCCGCTTGCTGGCTATCTCCTCAACCCTGTGGAGAGCAGGACGCACCAGTGTATGTGACCAGACATCTGAACAGGAACACACGCTCAAGCGTGTGCACGCAGACACACACACACACCACACACTACACACACCACACAGTGTATTAAAGACAATGTCCAGGGACTTCAGAAAGGAACTTTAGAGAGCCCAGCTGGGATTGTGTGTGTGTGCCAGGGTGTTGAGACCACTAGACTGGATCTGCAGTATTCACTCCTAAAAATCCACATCTGTAGGACACAAGAGCTGTGATACAGTCATGGGATTCTCTGCTCTACCCTACATTTACATATTCAGCAGACGAGCTTATCCAGAGGGACTTCCAGAAAGTACAGGGGACATTCCCCCCGGGGCAAGCAGGGTGAAGTGCCTTGCCCAAGGACACAACGTCATGTTGACACAGGCGGGGTTCGAACCAGGTACCGTCTGATTACTAGCCCGGCCCCCTAACCACTCAGCCCCACCCTCCGCACTGCGAGGGCCTCGAACATGGGTCTCCGGCGTGGGAGTCGGACGATCTAACAAGGAGGCTGAAGCCTGCAACCTGTACAGTCCCCCTGGGAGACCCCTTCTGTATTCAGACCGGGTGACTAACAGCGAGAAAAAAGACATCCCTCCCACACGGGCTGAACGTGGCGGCCGGGTAGCCGTGGCAACATCTGTCACGCCCGCGTCGCTCTTCACGGTCGACTCGGCCGCGCGGACGCGCCTTGTCAGCGATCTGGCCGCCGCGGACTCCTCATCTGCCCCCGAGGGCCGATCTGCTAAGGCGCTGGCAGT
This sequence comes from Protosalanx chinensis, assembly GCA_030340685.1. NCBI lineage: Eukaryota > Metazoa > Chordata > Actinopteri > Osmeriformes > Salangidae > Protosalanx > Protosalanx chinensis. The sequence continues at coordinate 4,460,349 of CM059330.1, forward strand.
CTGACCGCCCCGGATCCCCAGATTGTGGAGGTGTGCACGTTCCGCTCCGCCGCACCTTCGCCAGCCTCCGCCAGGAGAGAGAGGCGGTCAGCGGGGACATCTCAGCCACGAGGCGACAGGGACATCAGGGTCGAGTGGCGGGCATTGGCACGCGGTGTTGTTGGAAAGCCGTTGCCATGGATATTAAGGCCACGGGCGGTAGACATAGGGACACCTGCCCAGAGCTCTTTGGGTATTGCCTCAGTTTGATTCTGAAGGGGGTCTGCTGGGTGACTAACAATGACACTGTCCTTAAAGAGGCTGATTTCATGGTGGTGATGGTCTGATGTGTTTCTCAGGGACACACTGTATGTGTGTTTGTGTGTGTGTATTTGTGTGTGTAGGCATTCGTACTATGTTTTGTGTTAGCGGGCAGGCGACTTGGCCTGTAAACGGTCGCATGGGGCGTCTATTTCGTGCGAGTGTCTGAATTCACCCGTGTAATTGTGCGCGCGCGTCTGTGTGAGTGGTGGGAACTTGCCTTGCGGCTCCAGGATGCAGGGTGGGGGTGAGTTGGGGAAGGGGGGGAAGGGGGGGGGTATGCGGGTGTGAAAGGCAAGCGTGGGTGAATAGGCCCTTGTGCCCCGGGCATGAATGGCTCTCCGGACGGAACTGATACCCATCAGCTGGCTCCTGTATAGCAGAACAGCCAGTTCATCCAGCTCTCCCCCCCCCCCCACTCCCTTCCCCCCTGCTCCTCCTGGGTGGGGTTGGCGGGGAGTGGGGACGGGATGGGGGGAGAAGGAGGAGAGAATGGGGGGAGGCTAAGAGGGCGAGGGGATGGGGGGGGTATTACGAAAGCAAGAAGTAACAAGACAGGAGGAGGAGAGATGTCGGGTCGGGGGGGCAGATTCCGGAGAAATGGTAAGAAAAAAAAAGAATGAATAAAAATGTCTGGCTGTCCAGCTGCGGTGTGTTTTCCTGCTGTTGAGTATTCAGCAGCGTGGAAATGATTCTGACAGCGGTGCTGACTTGACGTGACACCCCAACACCCCCCTGTCTGGGCCGGGTGTCACAGTAGTTTACAGTCCTTCCTGCTCTCCCTCACACTCACCACCTGCACCTTGACCCTGCACCCACGGTGTGTGTCTGTCTGTGTGTACCTGCAAGGCTTTCAGTGTAGTCTACGTGTGTGTGTACGTATGTGTGTGTTATACAGCACATATGAAATAATAATATATGTTAAATACCAGAGTTACCTTTTCTGTATAAGTGGGTGAGTGGGTGAGTGTTTGTGTGTGCCTGCTTATGTGAGTTTGCCTTTTAGACAGTATGCTAAAAACGAACGTCAACAGGGATAGCTGGCGTATATACATATTTCCACTTGTTAACAAAGTCAGGCACAGAGACATTGACCAAACATCCATGTTAGTCACTCTCTCGTTCATTTACATCTGGCATTACCATAAGCTACTATTGACAGGGTTTATAATAAGGACGTCAAAAATAGCGACTTCCATATCAAATCCCTCTCAGGCTTACGCTGCTGATCCCCGTTTGTGCGTTTGAATTATTGATGCTTTTTAGCGAAACGCTGGTTACTCATTGGTGATGCTGGGTAGAAATATTCCGTATTCATTTATTCACCGTGGATTGCAGTTCCCATATAACATGACCTTTTGCCAAGAAACAACAATAGATAATAAACAACACTAGCCGGAGAAAAATCCATAATTCTTTTTTTTATTACTGAGGGTTCTGCATTCAGACCCATTCATTTGGTTATGGGGGAACGGTAAACATGAGGTAATTATTCATGTTAGCGGTGTGTGAAGCGGCTCCTGGGTGCTGCTGTGTTGTCAGGCGTCCCCGAGGGCCGTTTGAACGGAGGGAGGGAGGATCTGAGCTCCCAGCCTGGGCTGATCAATGAACCAGGCCCACACAGAGAGCCCTGCGATCGATACCGTCCGCAAGACCACCCCGGCCCTGGAGGACGTGGACAAATGGTCTCAAGATGATTGTGTGTGCATTAGCGTGTGTGTGCGTGCGTCACAGGACGTTGATGTGGCTCTGGGACATCATAAACTGTGTTTTCAGGGGGGTCTGCCCCCCCACACACGCTTGGTCGTAGAGGGTTTCTCATTCCGTGGTTGGGTTCTTAAGTGGCTCTTCCTCCATGGTAGGTTTCTATAGCGTTTGCATATCACGTCTCTTCTTCTGTAGTGTTTTTCCACGACTTTTCTCTGTCGCGTATCTTCTGGTGTTTCTCCTCCGTGGGCGTTGTTTTGTTCTGTCATGTGTTGCTTTATATGTAGATCTATGCAGCGTGTCGTACAGATGGCAGAGACATGAGAGGGAAGACTGAGAGCTTGCCGAGAACAGCGTTTCGTGATTTCAGAGAGACGATTGTTTGTGAGATTGCAAACAGAGGCTCTTTGGTGACTCCTCTATCAGCGCACCCCTTTTGTGTGATCGCCAGATACACACACACACCCACCCACACACGCACACACACCCACACCCACACACACACACACACAATCGCTTACTGGAGACACCGGCTCATCTAATGCGTTTAATGTATTATTCATTTCAGCGCATCGCAAGCCATCGCTCTCTGGAGTTAGACACATAAATATGTATTAATAACCCTGCCCAGGTTTTGGCTTGTAGCAAGAGCCTCTGGAGAGACAGCGGTGTGTTTGTAGTGTCGATCTACTCACCACCACTCCCTCCGAGGGAGGACAATATCCCAGAAGGGTGAGCCACGGCTGGGCTGTGTGGGAGAGGAGTGAGGGGGTGGAGGTTAAGCTGCAGTTTCAGACCTGCTGCCTGCTGTCACCCAGGCTCTGGGGGGTTTGTGTTGGGTCCCATCAGACTGACTGTCAGAGACACACTGGATGTGGGCCTTCAGGGCCCTACTGGGACGGCTCGCTTGTGTCTCTCTCTCTCTCTCTGTCTCTCTCTCTATTGGTCTCTCTCTATTGTTCTCTCGCTGTCACACTTTCCTCGTTTCCCTTTACCCTTTAGGTATTGAAATATATCTGCATGTGCGATATGGATTTGCAAAACAATTTAACCTTGTTTAAATAAGGACAAATTCACATAAATGTGTGTAAAATCCCCCCTCACTTGGTAGGGGGGTTGTTGTAATTGTGTGTGAATTCAGGACTGGTACCTTGGGCTTGGTCCTTAGGCTGGGTCTCTGGGCTGGATCACTGGACTGGATCACTGGGCTGGATCACTGGACTGGATCACTGGGCTGGATCCCTGGGCTGGATCACTGGACTGGATCACTGGGCTGGATCCCTGGGCTGGATCACTGGGCTGGATCACTGGACTGGATCACTGGGCTGGATCCCTGGGCTGGATCCCTGGGCTGGATCACTGGGCTGGATCACTGGACTGGATCACTGGGCTGGATCCCTGGGCTGGATCCCTGGGCTGGATCACTGGGCTGGATCACTGGGCTGGATCACTGGGCTGGATCCCTGGGCTGGATCACTGGGCTGGATCACTGGGCTGGATCACTGGGCTGGATCAATGTTCTGCTGTGTCACTGGAGAGGGTGGGCTCGCCTCCTGCGTCAGCCTCCATTACAGCAGATCACTGACACACACTGTTGTTTGTGACTAGCGTCATGTGAAATGAGTCTGGGGGGGATTGATAAGTGTTTCGGCTCCGGTGAGTGAGCATGTGTGTGTGTGCGGGTGAGTGCGTGTGTGTGTGCGAGTGTAAGACAGAGGGAGCTGTCATGTTTTACTTGAAGGGAGACGGGCAGAGACTTGCCCCCCCCCCTCACATCTCAGTCATACATGGTGATCTCCTGTGTAGTAATGAGACAACAGAACGTACACCGTTTGGCCATGTAGCATAGCATCGCTTAGCGCCTCTGCTCTTACTCTGACAGCAGCACGCACATCCTGTCAGACGCACACGCAGGAATCTCCAGCACTAATTGAGAGCACTGTCACCACAGCGGCCCTGAGAGACTGAGGAAGGCTCACCGAAGGAAGGGAACAGAGAGAACGAGAGAGACGCAGATGGAGGGAGAGAGAGGGGGGGAGATAGTGTGTACCACTTCAAACAATCCATTGTGAAAGTCCATGTTTTATTCCTCCTGCTGACACACAGCAGGGGCCAATACTGCAAAGCAGAAGTTGGGGTATTTCTATGTTGAACCTTGGTTTTCTACCCTTCTTTCCAGGGTAGATTGCCATGGTAATGCTGTAGCTATAATCTGCTATGGTCGAGGTAACAGCTCAACGAATAGTAAAGCACCGCCTTCTGACCAAATCAGTTGTTTTGAAAAATGCCATCATCGTTTCTAGAAGATTAAGAGATCTCAGTGTGCGAAAAGATTGAGCCCAACAAAATCCACAGGCTTTTCCTGAAGAGCATCTTTGTAGCGAAACATACTGATATGATCCTACACCAGAGACTGATTAAAGCAATGGAACCTTATTATTACATTGTTGACATCATAGGATTTGCTTACAAGCTAGCCTAGTAATCGCTTTCAATTATGGTTTGTAATTTGTTCTTCATCTGCTCAGAAGACCCTTTGGCACTGTTGCGCATCTGAAGAATACAGTTAAAATGGTTTTGCATGCCATAAGACTATGTTACTATGACTAATTAATTTAATAAATAACAAATTACAATTTGGATTAGGTCTGAGCCTACCCATGCTTTAATGATGGGGCAGCATTTTTTTTTACCAGCTTTCCATCCATGCCTTTGGCAACAGTGTTGGTGTATTTTCCCAGTTCTTCATATTTGGTTGTGTTGTAGTTTGTTCATCTTGTGTAAAATATGTGGTTCTGGGTAGACTGTTTGTTTTAATGTTAATGAGCTCCTGGATGATGGGACACCTATAGGCTGAGTGAACGCATTCATAAAACCACCTTAATGACCCTTAATGGCGCGACTGCAGTTGTTAGTTTTAATGAAGCCGGCTGTATCCTGGACACGTTCAACTTGTTTGTTAGCGCAAGCCCCTTGACAGGTTTGAAAGTAATGAGTATATCCTTTTCTCCAGTTTTCCCCTCCCTCCCTCCCTCCCTCCCTGTTTCCGTCCTGTGTCTGGGAGACTGAGTGAGCGCTCCATCCCCCTGCACCTGTCCATGATGCGGCGCAGATGGAGGGATAATTACGGAGGGATACAGTAGAGGGGGATAATTGGGGTGCCTGTACCTCCTGACAGGACTGTGTGTCTGGACAAGGTTCTGACCCGCTCACCTGGTTTGTTCACAGGTAGACTGGAGGGGGAGAGACAGCTGGTCTGGAAAGACAGCAAACAGAGGGAGAGAGACAGGCAGACAGACAGACAGACAGATATGCAGACAGAAAGAGAAGTGTCTACAAATAGAGTGACAGAGAGAGAGAGAAAGAGAGAGAGAGAGAAAGGGAGGGAGGGAGAGAGAGAGGGAGGGAGAAAAAGAGAAATTAGCACCGGATGCAGCTTATTGTTTATGGGATCATTATGCTCAAAGATGTTTTGTTTCTCCATTCAGTGAGTGTGACAGAGAGACAGACAAAGGCAATCAGAGAGAGAGAGAGAGAGAGAGAGAGAGGGAGAGAGAGAGAGCTGGAGGCAGGGCAGTGTACAGTTCCACCTCTAGGCTGGCATATGCTCTCTTTGTTCCCAGCAGTCTTTCTGTCATCCCCTCAGCCTTGCTAATGGAGGCTAATGCAGCCTTCATTCTGCCTCTCTGCCTCCCAGCAGCCCGGCCGGTCTCCTACGGGTCTCCTCCCTTCATCTGAGGCTGTAGAAGGCTGGCTAGCCTGTTGTTAGCTTGGCGTTAGCCTCACATTAGCGTAATGTAATCTCTTTTTAGCTGTTAGCTCCTTGACATTAATCCGCAGGACTGTTTGGCTGGCTGGTCAGCATTGCTGGGCAGCATCGCTGTTCACAGTGTGCATTTGTGTGTGTGTGTGTGTGTGTGTGTGGGCTGCTTTTTCCAATGTGATAGACAACTAGAACAACAATATTCTTCAACATTAAGACTTTCCAGATTGTTCATAAAAGCGGTTTTGTCTCCAGTTTAACATGATGACATCGGGGTGCTTGTTTACGCCACCAAATAGTTCCCTTCTAGATTAGACAAGATTATATTCCACTTTATTGTCAATCCCCATGTATAAATTAAAGGAAACTAAATACAGTTTAGCGTCCAATCAGAAGTGCAAGAGAAGCAGTTATGCACAGAACATTTAGATGCTGTGCAGGTTAGCTAAATGCCTATTGGTTAACTGAGCGGTTATGTGCAGATGTTCTATACACAATAAAGGAAACATAAGCTGCAATAAGTCCCCATTTCGAGGTATTTCTGTGGGCGGAGCTGAACTGAAACTGTACTTCTGTTTTTCTCTGCGCTCCCTTACGCTTCTCCTCAACTCCCCCTCTCCTTCACCCACAATCACGGCTCCTTTCTTCTCCTTGTTTTCGGCGTTTACCGTCCATCCCCTCTCCCTTGTCCCCCCCTCAACCTCCCCCACCCCCCTACACACACGGAAACACGGCACGCGCACACGAACACACACGAACACACACATCCTGCGAGGCACAAGACAGGGGTTTTTACTGTTCTTTCGCAGTCAGTCAATCTCCCATGAGTGCCAGAGTTGCCTGCTCTCCACGGGGCATATGGGTGCGTGGGGGGTGGGGAAGGGGGGTGGGGGGGCGGGGGATGCAAGCAGCGAGGCAAAGCCAAGTGTTTCCCACCCCCAGACGGAGAGCTGTGAAAGTCCTCCGGCATTAATTCCGTGACGGACCGTGGAAAGAGGCTACGCTGGAACGATCAGCGCGTCTGCTCCGCGTGAACGAGCTCAAATATAGTCGTGCGACCGTTCGGCATGTTCCATGTCAAACGACGGCTCCAGATGTGGTGTAATGGACAGGCTAAATGGTTAACCGCGTCGATGTCGAATTTGAATTCAGTCCCGGAGTCCGCTGAAACACACGCTCACGCGCACTTGCAGCGATCGCATTGCTCTAAACCTACATGCACGGACGTGGGACATGCTCTCACACGCACACACACTCAGACACACATGCAGATGCGAGAGTACACACACACACACACAAACACACATACACGGAGAGCATCGTGCTTCAGCCCCAAGCTCCGTGTCCAGGCTGATAGCAGACGGAGATAGATTGCAGTGTGTGACTCACTGTGTTGGAAGCCTCTGAGCGAGCTGGCCTCTCCCACCCATCTCCTCAGGGATTCTTCGAAAGCAGCCCAGTGGGTGTGGGGGGGTGGGTGTGGGGGGTGTGGGTGTGGGGGGGTGTTCAATCTAGAAGTGTGTCTTGAGGGTGAGAGGAGGGGGTGATACGTGGGTGAGCGCGTACGTGTCGACTTGTGACTTTGATTGAAGGTGGATTGCAGTGGAAGCGCTTATTTGTGTGTATGTGTGTGTGTGTGTGCGCGGGCATTGTTGATGGATGGTGTCAAGCCTCTCATTTGCATAGCTGATTAGGCCTACAAGACCTCAACAGGGACCCACTTTACAGCACGCATGTCCTACTCTAAACCACGCATCAGTAAGTAGGTCTGAATGTGTGTGCGTGCGTGTGTTTACGAGCGTGTGGTGTTGTTGTGCTCCCCAGTGCTCCGGCTGAGTCTCGGGGAGGGGCTTGACCCCCCTCACCTCGCCGGTGTTGCCTCTGACTGGGGGACACCCACCGGGGACGCCCCTCATTAACCTCCCCGACACCCAAAACAAGCGCTTCGTGACAGGCATGCCAACATCGGAACCGCTACCAAACAGAGCCTGGAGGATGTGACAGCATCAGCAGTTAGCCCCACGGTCACCGGCACATTAAGAGGATATCGGAGTATTTACAGCTGTCTGGATTTAACCTAGCCAGATTAATTCAGCTGCGACTCGAAGGCGTCGCTTGTTTTTACCTCTTTTTTTTGTTGTATTTTAATGCTCAGCCTCTGACGGTCGCTTGTAACGGCATTATTCATTCCGCGCATGAAACATGAATGAAACTTCCTGTCAAACTGACTTCATTCATCTTTAAGTTCTCAGTAGAACGTTTTCCGGGGGAGATGTTCTTGTTTTATGTGTGTTCTGCATTAATATTGCTGTCTGGAGAAGAAACGTACAGTGTGTTTTGTGTTTGTCTGTCTCTGTGTTGTGTGTGTCTGTGAAAGTGTGTGTGCTTGTTAGGGGACCTAACACTTCATTTGAGCAGTTTAATGCCTCACTGAATATCTAGTGTGTATTAACTGAATACATACCTCAAATACCCAGAGTCTGAAATTAAGACTCTGGCCACATTAAATATAATACTCAGTAATGAACTCCCCACTCAGAACGTCAACATTTGCCAGAGAATAAAACTACAATAATATGTCTTATGAGTTTGAAATATATAACATACTGTATGTACAGTATAATACGGCTGGATTACTTCTCTCTATTGGTTTACCGACAGGGGAGACAAATAAATGCTTTCTGGAACACATACAGGGAGACAAAGAAAGCCTTATGAATGGAATAGAAGTTTCTAGAACACCTCAGCGAGCTGCCATAAGCGACCGTCAGGCTATGAAAACATGAAACTGCGTGACTGCCTGATTCCGTTTGCGTGAGGAAGCCCCTCTGGCCTATCGGGAACGAGCTCTCCTGTTCTCCCGGGGCGCGATGTCGTCCGTGAACGTGCGGATAGCGGTCTAACGGTAGGGATGACCCATCATGTATGCGTGACCTAGTACTTTCATCCGGCCTATCGGCGCGCGCTCTCTCCCTCCCTTCCGGATCGGGACACCTGCTTTGTGGTTGCCGTGGAATCCCCCCTCCCGCCCTCCCCCTTCCATCAGGCCTGCTGCTACAATTCTGGACTATGTATCAATGTGTGTGCTTGTGTGTGTGCTTGTGCGTGTGTGTGTGGGTTGGGTGCGACGTATCTCCTAATCGCAGGGGAGGGGGAGAAGAAAAAATAGGCAGAATAAGGAGGAGGAGGGAGATTATTAAGAGGAGGAGACGGAGACGGATGAACAGAGGAGGGGAGACAAAGTGCCAGACTAGTCTACCCCGGCGCTGGGCTGGAGATGCTAATCACAATCCCTCCGAGGGGACCGATTGGCCCCCCTCGGTAGGCACGCTCCGCCAATCAGACGCGAGGATCGCTGGGCTGCACCCCTTCTCCTTGCGGAGGGAGGAGAGGAGCTACAGGAGCGATGTAGGCCAACGCCAAAGACACAGGCCCTTAGCCGCGCACGCTCGCTGCTGTTGAGCAGCCCCGTTCAGGACGAAGGGTCAGGCGGAGGGGGTTAGCGGCTCATCCCCCAGGCTGATTCAAGGGTTTAAGTGGGTTCAGGTGCAGTTTCGTGGATGTCTGTGTTTCAGCACCTTCCCCGTAAGCAAAAGGCTTGTGAAAAAGGAAGAAGGGCTAAACAAAGACGGATGGGAAGCACAAGGGGTCGATCTCACCGGAGGAGCTGACGTCTTACTGTTGCCTCCCGTCTCTCCCTGTGCGTTCCCCGCTCTCTCTGTCTCTCTCCGTCAGAGGGAGACAGGCCCGGCCCTGCAGAGACGAGGGATGAAATCCACCGTTTCATCTGTTCACTCTCCATCGCCAGGCCGTCCGTCTGCCTTCCCGTCTCCGTAGAGGGAAGGTATAAAGGCCTATCAAAAATGACAAGGTAAACCTGACGCGCAGGGCCAGGTGGGAGAGACTCTCCAGGCCTTGTAGAAGAGAGCGACGCCCCTTTCAGAGCGAACTCAAGCTTCCCAGCGGCCTCGCTGCCTCTCTCCCGTCTGCCTGTCACTGCGGAGCAACCGCAAGACAGCGGACGGCAGTCCCTCCTCTCTCTCTCCGTCAGCCCAAAGCCCTTTCAGCCAATGACGGCCGTGCCTCCCCCCCCCACCCCCCCGCCAACGGCGGACTGACAGACGGTGGTCCGCCTATGCGCGGGGCGCCACGGCAGCGGTAACCGCGGCGAGGGGGGGAGCGGGGCGCCAGGACAGCCAGGTGTTTTCGCAGAGTTCGAGCAGAACGGCTCTCCTCCTCGCGGCCGACCTTTCCTGTCGCTAGACGCTCCGGGCTCTGCTAACATGACCCGCGCACGCGAGCACGCCATCGATCGCATTCAAAGCAGTTGGTTTACTGGAAGGAAGGGCATTCACCATCCTCCCACCTCATCCTCCACACACACACACACACACACACACACCCCACTCCTGGAGAGATACACCGATGCCAGCTGTTCCTGTCTCTATCCCAGCAGGAACAGGAGAATGCCTGCCACAGACAGTGGTGACATCTAATGCAAACGCTCTGATACATGATAAAAGGAATGGTGGATTGCTGTGGAAATATCGCCTGCGCAGGAAGTCCAGTTTCAGGAGTTTGGAAATGGCGGATTTAAACCAAACGCCTGTAACCAGACGTTGAATCGGGCGTGAACGTCAAGGTGTCAGGACTACGAAAGTAGGTTGCAGGAGATAATGGAGAGTGAAATATTCCACGTTGAAAGCCGATTCCGGCAAGCGTGTTTTCTGCTTTAGACCCTGCGATAAAAGGAGCTGGCTCCCGGACTGCGACGTGCAAAATGGCTATTTCAGGTAGAGCTGTAAGTGGGGTGACTCACGATGTTACATGAAGAGGGAGAGACTGTTTTTGTCCTCTCTCTCTCTTCGCTTCGCTGTCTGTCTCCATGGCGTTCTCCCGTCTGTCCCTCCGTCTCATTCTCTGCCCGTATCTCTGTTCTTTCTGACGCACGCACGTTCGCGTGGCCAGGGGGGCATCGCTGCGCTGTAGCAAGGCGGTCAGCGCCGGTTGGGCGTCGGCCATCTTTGATCTCTGTCTCTCCCAGCCTTTCCCAGCTCTGCTAGCCGGGGCCCCTGGCTGTGAACTGGCCCGGAGCAGGGGGACAAACTGGGACTCCAATCTGTCTGGTAAATAAAGTGAAACGTGAGGGCCGCCCGTGGCCACAGCAGAAAATAACCCTGCACGGACCTGCAAGGGCAAAGATAGCCCTGCTCTTACAGCGGGCCAGCGGGCCGGGCAACAGACCAACAGGCCGTGAAGGGGGGGAAAAAGAGACACAGGGAATCACTTTGAATGGATGACGGCCATTTTGTCCCAAGGGAAGAAATTGCAAGAAATGTGGAGAATGAAGAGAGGGGGGGGGGGGGGGGGACCGCGAGGAAGGGAGCAGGTGACAATGATTGAAGCTCTGAACGAACGGAGCGGCTCCGTAAACAAGGGGAGAGGGAGTGAGACAGAAATAGAGAGAAAGAGGGGGCGGAAGGTAGAGAGAGACAGGTGGGACAGAGAGAGAAATAAGACGCGAGAAGTCGGACACCTGCTGTCAGGGCCACGGATCTCTGGGAAAGCATTGATTATCTTCTCCTTTCTTCAGCTCTCCTCTTCTCCCACTCAATGCTGCGGACAGACAGACAGATAGACAGGGAGACGTACAGTTTGTCCCAAAACAGTTCTTCCACAAGATTCACACCTATTGTGCTTTGTGATAAATCGGTGATGTCTTTTTCGATTTTCATCTGTTGGATACATAAACATGACTAAGACTCACAGTACGTCTCCTCCTCTTCCTCCCCCTCTCTGTCTCTCTCGCTCCTCCACTTTCTCTCTTCGCTAACCCCTGCTCTCCCTCTTCCTCTCTCTCTCTCTCTCTCTCTCTCTCTCCCCCTCCCTCCCTCCCTCCCTCCCTCCCAGTCTGTTCCCAGTTCTCCAAAGGCGTGTACGCCATCATAGGCCTGTACGACAGGAAGACGGTCAACATGCTGATGTCGTTCTGCGGCGCCCTGCACGTGTGCTTCGTCACGCCCTCCTTCCCCATCGAGACGGCCAACCAGTTCGTCATCCAGCTGAGGCCCGAGCTGCAGGACGCCCTGGTGGGCGTGATCGAGCACTACCGCTGGACCAAGTTCGTCTACATGTACAGCTCTGACTCAGGTGAGCCTGACCACACATGGACCTCTGTTCTGTTCAAACTCACAATCGTTCTAATGCCTGGGCGCTTCCAATCAATCAATCGTTTATTAAAGGCCAGAGTCGGTGGAATTTGCTTTCGGTACAGCAGCTATTGCTCACATCTCTCACGTGTCAAAGTTCCATCAACAACAACAGAAAAAACAACAACAGAAGCACACATTTATACAGGTTACATCAAGATTCAAAGGGTATCCTGCGTCGCTGTAACCGATAGATGAGGTCGAACTTCATCAGTCCCCAAAGGGGAAATTGGAACGTCAAAGCGCCGCTGATAAAATGGTTCACCTAGTGACCTATTGACCTTGGAAAGAGAGGTTAGTTCTCACTGAAAGCTCATCCCATCAAATACACAGTACCGATAGAAGAATCGAAGTATACCCAGTAATATTGCAAGCATACACCGTGACAGTACAACGACGCATAGCGATAATACGAGTATACACAGTAATAATGGAGTCGCTTCCTAATTGAATTATGTACACGTTCAAATGCGTCACCGTCGTAGGATTATGCGTGTTGATTACATGCTAAATAACTTAAATCCAATCATCCCTGTGGCGTTTTTCGATTTTGATTTATGTCCATATGCAATCAGACATTATAACAAATCGGTTTAAGTTGCTCATTTACAATTATTTAAATGACATATTGTGCTTTGGAGGGCCGGTGCGAGGATAGTTCACTAGAAGTAGTCATCGCACCTCAACAACACCGCGACATACAAGCCTCTCATTAGGCGGGAGCTGTCAGCCGTCGTCATACCAACCGCTGTGATCCGCTCCGCTATCGCCATAGCGACGGCAACAGGGTCAAAAGTATCCATTGTATTCAGATGAAAAACGTTCTATTCTGGACCGGAGTCCTAGCTTTGAGAAAGGACACATACAAACACGCGTACACACCCATACGCGCACACACCTGCCCCCGCATCAACACACACACACACACACAACACGCACACACGACCAGAGAAGAAACAGGCTGCTGGCTCCAATCTTGGCATTCTATCTTCACCATCCCCGCACCAACGCACAGCCAAAGCATGAAGCACCTGTCAACACCAGGTGTGGTTTACATCCTCCCACCATCTCCCCTCTCAGGCCTCCAGAGCCAATCAGCTGCAACCTTCCCAGGATGCCGTGCCATCTGTCCCAGGTGTTTGTGTGTGGTGGAGCATGAACGTGGCGTGTGTGTGTGTGTGTGTGTTTGTATTGCAGTGTGTGGTGATGGGATGTTACTGTCCGTGTGTGTGTGTTTGTATTGCAGTGTGTGGTGATGGGATGTTACTGTCCGTGTGTGTGTGTGTGTGTTTGTATTGCAGTGTGTGGTGATGGGATGTTACTGTCCGTGTGTGTGTGTGTGTGTTTGTATTGCAGTGTGTGGTGATGGGATGTTACTGTCTTTGTGTGTGTGTGTGTGTGAGGGCATATGCGCTGGGTTAGCTTGATTCAGAGCATCAGAATGAAGCCTGATTGACCAACACTATCATCCAGGCTTCCCTGTCACCAGGCCAGTCAGTCTGTTCACACAGAATAGGATTGAATCTGGGGGCCCTGTGATGTATGACAACCGTAGAACCATGTGAATCCAATTGATGTTTTTATCTCCTGCGATCCCTCCCATCGTCCAGTATGACTCTGCAGGGTCATTACCTCCCAGTTTGTGTGTGTGTGTGTGTGTCGCTCTTCTGTGCGTGCGTGAGAGCGGGTGTATGGGGGTCATTACCCTCACCGCTCGCGGAGGGAAGGAAACTGCTGGAATCCATACCAGCGGTCCCTGTTGCCTGGATACTACACAGCAACGGTCCATCCCACAGGGTTATTTTAAGCCTTTAAGACAAATTAGTGTTTGTGCCTTGTCTGTGTGTGAGTCAGAGGAGGTTTGTGTGTGTCTTTTTGCTGTTGGTGCGTGTGTGTATGGAAACCGACAGAGAAACACGGCCGAAGTTGTGTGCCTCTTCATTGATTAGGCTCATATAACGAGATTGTGGAAAGCTGTGTGTGTGTGTGTGTGCGTGTGTAGGCAGGTGTATATGTGGGCAGGTATGTCTGTGTGCGTGTTTTACGGCTTTCGCCAAGGCAAAAAGCTTTTGGGGGGGTGGGGGGTGGGGGGGGGGGGGGGAGGGTAGGGGGGTTTAATAAATATTACATCTTAAGTGTTTTTTCCAGCCGGGGTGGGGTGACGGAGTGATAAATCTAGGCAAGGCTGGCCATCATTTTCCTGCTCTCTCAGGGGGTTTCAGTCGCTCCTTCCCCCTCCCCCCCCCCCCCCCCCCCCCCCCCCCCCCCACATTCCCAAACACCCCTCGAGATAGCATCTGCCTCAACCAGGCTTCCGACTAGCGGCAGTTAACTCCAAGTGCTTTGCGTTGTTGTTTTTTTTGCAACACATTTGAAAGTCCATTAAACTGCCGTAAACAATATTCAGGAAATGGTTTTGCTAAAAGTTCCTCTCTCCCCCCCTTCCACCCCCACCACCAGCCTCAAACACAAAGACTGCTCATCGTGCCGACTGCATTCCATCACGGCATTCTCCTCACGGATGCAGCGGAGAACTATTTTTACCGGTGAGACGTACGTAGCTGGGACATGTTTGATGGAGGACAGAGATTAAAGCAGGATATGCACACAGTGGTCCGCAGACTGGGTGGGTGAAAACTAAGGGGAGCGAGGACCAGGGAGAGGAAGAAATCTGGGAGGGAGGGTGGGAGGGAGGGCAAGGGAAAAGGAGGGAGGGAGGGAGGGTGGGAGGGTAAGGGAAAAGGAGGGAGGGTGGGAGGGAGGGTAAGGGAAAAGGAGGGAGGGTGGGAGGGAGGGTGGGAGGGAGGGTAAGGGAAAAGGAGGGAGGGAGGTAGGGAGGGAGGGTGGGAGGGAGGGTAAGGGAAAAGGAGGGAGGGTGGGAGGGAGGGTAAGGGAAAAGGAGGGAGGGTGGGAGGGAGGGTAAGGGAAAAGGAGGGAGGGTGGGAGGGAGGGTGGGAGGGAGGGTAAGGGAAAAGGAGGGAGGGAGGTAGGGAGGGAGGGTGGGAGGGAGGGTAAGGGAAAAGGAGGGAGGAAGGGTGGGAGGGCAAGGGAAAAGGAGGGAGGAAGGGTGGGAGGGCAAGGGAAAAGGAGGGAAGGACGCTAGAAAGGAAGTTAAGAATGAGGTACAATAGATAGATAGATAGGAAGGAACAAGGGAAGGAAGGAGCTGTCCTACATACACAGAGACTCCAGCTGCAGTTCATTGGCTGTTAGCTCTGTCCATGGTGCTGAAACCTCCAGAGAGCTGGTCTGAATAATCCACCAGGAAGCTCTCCACTGCCTGGGAGACACGACCTGGCGGCCTCAGACCAGGATATGATTGACTGCTCCGCACTCTGGAGCCCATCATTGATTTCCCTGCTCTCATCATATTTGTCAGTACCTAGGACAACCTTGTTCAGCCAAGCGCAACACTGAAGACTTGTCATGTCTGACTAGACGCCATTACAGAATACAGACATAAAAATAAAAATAAATAAACAGAAATGTACATCAAAGACTTGTTGCTATGAAGCAGTATGCACACTTAGCGTGTTTAACAACATACAGTATACCTTTAGGTCCGGATTCAAAACATAAGAAACACATTTTCACTGCTTTAATTTCATGTTATTAAACTTACTAAAAATGTTCAGCGTAGCGTTGGTCACAGATGGATCAATTTGGTTGAATGAATACATATTAGACCTGCTGATGTATCGTATAATTAAAACACTCTCCTTAGCTGACTCACGGTGAGTGCAGCTTGGATGGTTCTGACGGAGGCATCCGTGACAACCCCCCGCGCATCCCCTCCCTTCCCTACACCTCGCTGTCCACCCGGGGGCCGAACCAGACGCACCCCTCCTCCCCTCGTCCACCCCTCCCCTCCCCTACTCCCCTCCGCTCAAGACGAACTCCCCCCCCCCCCCGACTCTGCAGATTTACGGTGGATTTATCGCGCGGGGTTCATCATGTGGCGTAAACCACTCGCGAGCGCGTCCGCCCCTAAGCCCTCCCCCTGTCCCGGCCGCCCGTCACCGCCGCCGTTTCCGCAACCATCGCCCAGGTTGTCACGCCCAGACGCAGCGGCACTGTATGACGCCGTGCCCTCTTGATCTCTGCTGGTCTGACACACAGCTACGTGTAGGATCCCGTCTCCTAATCCCGCCTAATTGCCACGGATCTGTTGGATAACCAGCCCAGCTCTTCGGCTGCTCCAGCGTCTGTTTACGGCCCCGAGGACGACTCTGATTGGTCCGCCGGCGTGTCTGTGGAGTAACGGTATAAATCTGAAGCCAGGATCGATGTTCCCTCTAATCGCCTCTTATTTCCTGTCTCAGCGTGGCGCCTTCAGCCGATTGGCTGCTCCCGGTTTGCTGGTGCTTTAGTGCATTAGCAGCCTGCGGTGACAGCATAATGGAGTGGCCACTCCGTCCCAGGCGCTCAGAGGAATCTAGCTCCACCAGCGTACGTGCGAGCGCGGGGCCTCGACGGATGCGCGTCGGCGCCGGCGCGCGTCTGAGTGTTTGCAGGTGCGCGCGTGCGCTTTTCCGAGGGGACGGACGATTATTGAGATGAGCTTGGCAAGCGCGGTGGTGGAACGCAGGATTCAAAGCCTTCGCACGGCTGAGTGAAGCAGCGTTTTCGGGGAAAGACGCTTCTCGCAGGTTCACTCTGACGGTGTTCGACTGGAAGAAGGATCCAGTCACACGGACAGCTGTTTCAGCCCACTGCTCGCACTGCCAGGGAATAACAGACCGTTGCGTAAACAGTCACAGATTCCATTCCGCACACTCACACACGCGCCCAAGTGGATACGAAACGTGAAAGAAAAACATTAAGGTGCACTTCTGATGGTACTCGACTGGACTAAACCACCCTAGACTAAACTAACCCGGTCTTGTCTAACGAACTGGTGTGGAAGAAATGAGATTTCCTGTGTACGTGTATTAACGTCATTACCGCCTGACTGTCACTATCTATGTTTACATTCTTGTGCCCTATAAAACAATGTCCTCTCGCCTTCAGACGGGAGAGAGAGACATGATTGAGACCTGAGCCTTGTACTGTCTTCATTTTGTTGCCAGAGGTCTGGTCATTTTTCTCCCAGTTTGCAAGCGGTTAAATACTTATTTAATCCAGAACTCAACTGAACTGTCACTCCGTTTATGAAGAGACGGGACAAAACACTTTCTTCAACACTGGAATAATCAATCCCCACCCACTCCCCCCCCCCCCCCCCCCTTCCTCTCACCTTCTCCCCCGCAGGTCTCTCCGTGCTCCAGAAGGTTCTGGACACGGCGGCGGAGAGGAGCTGGCTGGTGACCTCGGTCAACGTGGAGAGCATGACGGAGGCGTCGTTCCTCAAGGTGTTCCAGGACCTGGACAAGAGGAAGGAGGGTCAGATCATCATCGACTGCGAGACTGAGAGACTCACCAACATCCTCAAAAAGGTACCCGGGGGTCACCTGAGAGCTGTGCTGCGGGGGGGGGGGGGGGGGGGGGGGGGCAGGCCGGGGCGCGGAGGAGGGAAGGCATAGTCATGATTCCACCCCTGCTTCCTCTCTAGCCTGAGTAAAAACGTCCCCTATGCACTTGTGCGGCGAACACTTTTATCCAAAGCAACAAACTACAAAGTCGATTGAGTTTTAAGTTCTGTCGGAAAAGGGCGGCGACGTTCTGTGTTTCTTTCGTTCTTTTTGCTCCATTTGAAGAATGGAAAACAAAAACGGAACGCCCGCCTCTGCTGGGCGTGTTGCTGGAGATAAGATTGTTCCGGTGGCCGCCGACACGATAAAAGTCGGTTCTCCAATCGAGGACCAAAGGATAGGGCTTTGCTGGCTCCTTATCAGATGAGCGACTGGAGAGAACGAACACAAGGAGATAGAGAGAGACAGGGAGCTTAAAGAGATAAAGAGAGAGAAAGAACCAAAGAGAAGATATGGAATAGGTGTGATGGAGAGATTGAGCATGAGGGAGATAGGGAGTGAGAAGAAAAAAAAGAAGACAAAAGATAGTGGGAAGGACAGAGAGAACTAGAGGGATGGCATAGAAAGCGAGGGAGCTGGAGAAAGAAGATATGAAAAAGAAGAAAGACAGATCAAGGAAGGAGGGAGGACGATTAGGAACACAAAAGAAAGCAAGGGTGAGAAAGAGAAAGGTATACAGAGAGAGAAAGAGAGAGAGAGAGAGAGAGAGAGAGAAAGAGAGAGAGAGAAACAGCGAAAGTTCACGAGGGAGAAACAGAGTGAGAGAGAAACAAGGGAGGGCCTAGTGACCGTCCTGCTTGGTGTTTGGTCTCCAGGGGCCCAGGAGGTAAATAACACGGCTCTGACATTTGGAGCCAGACATCCCTCTGTGGCTGAAGCTGCTCTTACTCACCCTGGTGCTGCCTGGGGAGGGAGCGTCCTGGCACCACTGTTAATGACACACACACTAACACAGAGAAACACACATACAGAAACACACACATACAGAAACACACACATGCACACAGAATCACACAAAGAAACAGAAACACACACACAGAGAAACACACACAGAACAACACACACACAGATAAACACACACACACACAGAGAAACACACACAGGGAAACACACAGAAACACACACATACACACAGACACACACAAAGAAACACACACAGAGAAACACACACACAGAGAAACACACACACACAGATAAACACACACAGAGAAACACGCACACACACAGAAACACACACATAGAAACGCACACACACATACACAGAGAAACACACACATAGAAACACACAAAGAAGCACACACAGAAACACATATACAGTCTCAAAAACAGATGCACGTCCACACACAAGTTACCCTATGTTCCCAGCGTTTCCTCCTCCAGATTTGTGAGAAGGCTGTTTGTATTTGTGAGTGTGCGTGTGAGAAAGAGAGAGAGCGAGAAAGAGAGCGTTATTGATGTCCTGGTGTCCACTGTTAAGGTTATTGCATCAGTTTTCACCAGTTTACAGGAGGTGAGGTAGAGGAGCTCCACTGTAAGACAGCCACCATCCATCACCCACATGTGCTGTCTGGCTCTAAAGTAGCCTGCCTGCACACACACACACACTGCCAAACACACAAGCACACACACAGTCTCACACACGCTCACCCACACAAGCACACATACGCTCTCCCACACGCACAAGCACACACACACACACACTCACGGTCACACACACACAAGCACGCACAAGCTCTCTCTCTCTCACACAACCACACACACACACACACAAGGTCTCTCACATACACACATACACACACAAGGTCTCACACACACACATACATGTAAACACCCCCCTCCCCCCTCTTGCCCTCTAGACTGTTCAGCACCTGAGACACTGATCCTCAGTAGATAATGTCACAGGGAGCAGGAAGATATGCCTCCATGGCTCCTAACCTTGTCTCCTAACCTTGTCTCCTAGCCCTGGCTCCTAACCATGTCTCCTAACCATGGCTCCTAACCATGTCTCCTAACCATGTCTCCTAACCATGTCTCCTAACCATGTCTCCTAACAATGTCTCCTAATCATGTCTCCTAACCATGTCTCCTAATCATGCATGCAGCAGGGATAGAAGCCCAGATTCCCTTCATGCTCTGGGGCCATCCTGACTCCCAGCGAGCTTTAATGTTCAATTAAATAGAACACAGCAGTTATTCTTTTAACTGCACTGGTGCACCTGGGATTGTGACCTTTCGAGCTCTAAACGGCTTTGTTTCAGCTCGGGTCTGGTGTGCCTGATCCTCATTTATAGCAGGCCTCATGCGTCATCCCTCCACGCACCCTCCACGCCCCCTCCCTTCACCCTGCTTTCCTGGCCCCGGGCTGGGCTGGGCCCGGTGCCCCTGGTGCCCTGGTTCTGGGGACACCTGAATAACTAATGCCACTGTCTGTCATGCCCTCCAGTCCAGATCTGCCTGCAGACATACACACACACACACAAACTGCATGATACACACACATACTGCATGATACACACACATACTGCATGATACACACACATACTGCATGATACACACACATACTGCATGATACACACACATACTGCATGATACACACACATACTGCATGATACACACACATACTGCATGATACACACACATACTGCATGATACACACACATACTGCATGGTACACACACATACTGCATGATACACACACATACTGCATGATACACACACATACTGTATGATACACACACATACTGCATGATACTTACACATACTGCATGATACTTACAGATACAGCATGATACTCACACATACTGCATGATACACACACACGCTGCATGATACACACAGATACTGCATGATACTTACAGATACAGCATGATACTCACACATACTGCATGATACTCACACATACTGCATGATACAGACAGATACTGCATGATACACACACACGCTGCATGATACACACACATACTGCATGATACACACACACGCTGCATGATACACACAGATACTGCATGATACACACACACGCTGCATGATACACACACATACTGCATGATACACACACACACGCTGCATGATACACACACGCGATGCATGATACACCCCCCCACACACACTCTGTGGATCCGTGTGCTGTTTGACTGCGTGTCCGCAGGGATGAAGCCCTGTAGAGTCGTACCCTGTCTGATGCCACTGGCTCACTGTCACCGAGCTGAGATGCTGTTCTCATCACAGCTCATTAGGAGGAAGCCCATACTGCTGCTGAGGGAGTGCTAGAGTCTCCCTCACACACACACACACACACACATGCTCACACACATAAGCTCACACACGCACACACATACAGTCACACACGCACGTACACACACACATGCGCTCACACACGCACACACATAAGCTCACACACATAAGCTCACACACGCTCACACACACACACACACACACACACACACCCACACGCACACACGTACACACACACATGCGCTCGCTCACACACGCACGCATGTACACACACACACGCGCGCACACGCACGCACACACACACTCACACACACACGCTCACACACACACTCACAGGCTGCGCTCCATAGATAGCTCCCCGTTGAGGGTGGACATGGAGCCCAGAGGTTAATGAGGAGTGTGTGTGGTTCAGGAGCTGGAGACATGGACCCAGAACACTGTCCCCTCCAGGCCATCCATCACTGCAGGAAGAGGGGGGGGGGGGGGGGGGGGGGGACAGAGAGGAGGGGGAGAACAGGACAGGAGAGGGAGAACAGGAAGCCTTGAGGGAGAGGAAGGAGGACAGAAGGAAAGGAGAGGAGGGATGACAGGAGAGGAGGCATGATAGAAGGAGAGAAGGAGGGATGGAAGTCAATGAGAAGATAGTAAGAGGAGGGTTGCAGGTTCAAGCTCATAGAACTGTTGACTGCCAAACAAAAATAAATAAAGATATATTCATAAGTTAAACCTTGAATTTCAGTTCCCGATTGATAAAACCACGACTATCGAGATACTATGTCGCAGAGGAATAATTATTTGGATATAATTTATGTAAGACTTGTCTTTATTCATGAGAGGGGATTACATGGAGAAGTGTAATATGAATATTCATGTTCAGGCTGACGCTATTGTCTTCGTACCACAGGTAAGGTGTGTTGGCCGAACGTACAAGGTCATTTACCTGTGTGCAGACAGGGCTCTGTGCGGCTGTCTGGTCCTGCTACACACACACACGCACGTACACACGCACGTAAACACACCCACTCCGTTCCACCTTTGTGACTCTGAGTCATGTGACAGCTTTGTTCTGTCCTCTTCCAGATCGTGGAACAAGGGAAGAATGCTAAGAGCTACCACTACATCTTGGCCAACCTGGTAAGGGCATCCCTGTTATCTTTCTTCTCATCACTT
>CM059330.1:4484702-4488523 GCA_030340685.1 Protosalanx chinensis
CATCAGTAGTGGAACAACCATTAGCGTTGGAAGGACACACCAGGGCTGCTTCCCTCTCTCTCCGTGAGCCGGGCGTCCGAGTGTTAATGGCTGCCTGACTGGAAGAACCGTGTCATGAATAATGTAAGCTCATTCTAGCTCTGAAACGCCACAGCCGTCAAGACACTAATATATAGACCCTTACATGAAACCTGTGGAAAGGGCAGAACCTAAGGAAACGAGGGGAAACAATGACCCACTTTTCACTGTGGGAAACGCTGTAGTCTTCAGCGAGGATTCCCAGAATCCATCGCTCTCACGCCGAGGAGACCGTCACGCCAGCAGACTGGAACATTCTCTATCAACGCCCTGCTGCCATTGGACAATGGAACAGGAAGTGTCCAGAAGGGTTCCCTTCCCTCGTTCCCAAATGGTACCAAAGTCCAGATTAACCCCCTGGTCAAAACTTCCAGCCCTTCTTAAAACCTTCCGGATGGTTCTTTTCTTCCCATCGTGCCTGTGTCCTGCCCCCATCAGGCTTTGGCACGTGCAGCAGGGATGACAGGATTCTTCTGAGGGATAACAGGTGCCGCAGGAAACGAGGGGATTTGACGTGCTTTTATCAAGCTATTGACCTTGGCTTTCTCTCCGTTTTAGTCAAACCCTGGGAATTACAGCGTAGAGCCACTTCACCGGCGTGGCCTTTACGGAGAGAGATTTCTCCTCATTTACATTTGCTCTCCAATCGTTCTCGCTCCCCTCTCTCTGTCTCTCTTTCTCCAATTTCTCTCTCTCTCTGCCTCTTTATTGTCTCTGCCTTCTCTACGTTCTTCTCTCGCCACACCTTTTCTCTGGATCGCTCTCTCCTCGCTTCGCTCCTCTTTTCCCCTCTCTCTCTCCCTCCCTCTCTCTCGCTCCTTCTCTCTTCCTCCCTCCCTCTCTCGCTACCTAAACTCCTTTGTTGGAGTTAATCCCATTTATTTTTCTTCTCTCTCCATCCGTCCATCCATCCATCCGTTTATCTTGTATCCAGGGCTTTCTGGACATCGACCTGACCGACCTCAGAAAGGGCGGGGGCCAACATCACAGGCTTCCAGCTGGTCAACCACTCAGAGCCCAACGTCAGCCGCATCGTCCAGCAGTGGGTGAGTTCGACAACAAGGATGCCAAGGTCCCCAAGAGGGGTCTAAAGGTGCAGCTGGACTCCACTGGAACAGAAAGAACAAAATACCAAGTTCTTGTCTTTTACGCTTGGCAATTTTCCCCAAAAAAACAAATTGTTTTCGTTTTGCTGTTGTTCTTTGTTGTCGAAGTTCTTTGTTTTTTTGAAGGCTGAATTCAATTCGGTTCGAGTACGATTGCTAAAACAGGGTTTTCTGTGTTTGCATGGATGTCATTCCCGTTCTCACTCGATCTCGCCCGCTCTTTTTCTTTCGCCGCCCCCGTTCTCTCTCGTCCTCTCTCTTTCTCTCCCGCCCCTCTCTCCCTTCAGTACACGGGAGCGCTCACGTACGACGGCGTCAAGGTGATGTCCACCGCCTTCCAGACTTGAGGAGGCAGAGGATAGACATCTCTCGCCGTGGCAACGCTGGGGAGTGCCTGGCCAATCCCCCGGCGTCCCTGGGGGCAGGGCATAGACATCCAGAGAGCTCTGCAGCAGGTACACACACTCACACACACACACAAACCACTTTTATACACACACACCCACCTGTACAAGAGTACACACCCCCACACACACTCTGTGAGTGACATATTGGTTAACACAGTGCGAGTGGGGCCCCTGCTAGACAAATGAGATCTCCATCCTGTCGCATGAGGATCCTGAGGGCCTCGCTGGATTGAATGTGACATCACAGCTAGTAAACAGAACCTGCAGGCCACCGGCCCCACTGTGACTGTCATGGAATATGACACCGACAATGGAGCCCAGTAATGCAATGTTTGGAGACGCAATAGATTAGACAGACACACACACACGTTTTCATGGACGCATAAACCCTGTCTGCTAGATGAAGGTTCGGTGTCTCGTGTGCGTATTTATACACACGTCGCATTCGGTCACCGGCTCGCTGCGTTCACGACGGTCACACACGCATGCAAACACACACACACACATCGACCGAGGAGAGGCTTCGGTTATGGGAACGGTAAGACATCGAAGAAAGATAGACTTACTGCTTCTCTCACTGCATCATCTTTTTAAATCCCCCTCTCTCCCTCTCCCTCCATCTCTTGCTTTCCTCCGTCTCTCTCTCTCTCTCCCTCTCTCTCTCTCTCTCTCTCTCCCTCTCTCTCTCTCTCTCTCCCTCCCTCTCTCTCTCTCTCTCTCCCCCCCTCTTTCTCTCTCTCTTTCTCAGGTACGCATCGATGGTCTAACCGGTCACATCCAGTTTAACGAGAAGGGCCGTAGGACCAACTACACGGTCAGCATCATGGAGCTGGCCCTTCAGGCCCCAAGAAGGTCTGTCTGAGCGCCTGTCTGAGGGGGGCCTATTATGGGGCTGGGAGAAGAACAAAACACACACAAAAAACACCCAGCGCACTCACCGCGGAGAACAATAGCGTTGTCTCGTCAGCCATCCGTTTCCGTGACAACCCGCCGCCTGCCTGCATGACGAGCGCTCGGTGCTTCTGTTCTTGCGTGTGCCTCAGGTGGGCTACTGGAACGAGGACGATAAGTACGTGAGCACGGCCACATACAGCCGGGGCAGCAACGACACGTACGGCCTCCAGAACAGGACCTACATCGTCACCACCATCCTGGTACGTGAGTGTGGGTGTGCGTGTGAGGAAAAGAGAGAGAGAGACACACACAGAGAGAGAGGGAGAGAGACACACAGAGAGAGACACCACAGAGAGAGAGACACAGAGATAGAGAGAAAGAGAGAGAAAGAGAGATAGAGAGACACAGAGAGAGAGACACAGAGAGGAAGAGAGAGAGAGACAAAGAGAGAGAGGGGAAAGAGACACACAGAGAGAGAGA
The DNA here is from genome assembly GCA_030340685.1 of Protosalanx chinensis. Classification (NCBI taxonomy): domain Eukaryota; kingdom Metazoa; phylum Chordata; class Actinopteri; order Osmeriformes; family Salangidae; genus Protosalanx; species Protosalanx chinensis. Next base: position 4,487,668 of record CM059330.1, read on the forward strand.
GAGACAGAGAGAGAGAGAGAGAGAGACAGAGAGAGACAGAGAGAGAGAGAAAGGATCTAGTTACCTTTTCTCTCCACCACCACCCCCCCCCCTCCCCCCCTCCCTCTCCCTCTGGGGCGCTGTCTCTCCGCCAGAGGACCAGAGGTGCGGTGCGTCTCCAAGATTGCCTTCCCCCCTCAACCAGAACCAACAGGGGGGACCCAGATTACGGTTGCACACTTCCCCCCCGAAATTGCCAGTGATAAAAACACGGCCGCAGGATTCGGTGGCTCAGAATGCTCTCCAAACGAGCGACCTGAGGGTGCTAGTGGCAGCCAGTCCTCCGTCCTGCCGGCCATTATCCCTCCACATCAGGCCCTGCCTCCGCTCTCCCTGCAGTAGATTTCTCTGTACTATTTATTTCCCCTATACACATTGGCCAGGAATTGCTTGTTATTGAGTGAGATAGGAAGAGAGAGAGAGAGCGGTACTGAGTGAGAGAAGGCGAGAGAGAAAGAGAGCAAGGGGGGGGGAGAGCAAGGGAGGGAGGGAGAGAGGGAGCCGAGGAGAAAGGGAGAGAGAGGGAGAGAAGGAGAGAGGGATGGAGAGAGAGAGAGAGCAAGTGATGGAGTCAGGCCACAGGTGGCATGTCAGCTACAATCTCATTTCTGCTTCCAATCAGAACAAAGAAGCTGTATTGAGTTTGCGTTGATGGTGGAGATATGCCGACCTCGGGGGTGGGGGGGGGCTGGAGTGTGTGTGTGTGTGTGTGTTTGGTGGGAGGGGTGGTTTGGGTCTCTGGTCTGGCACTATCTCCTCGTTTTTTTCCCCTTGTCAATAAAGCTTTCATCCCTCACCCTGGGGATACAGAATAATC
>CM059330.1:4489023-4494023 GCA_030340685.1 Protosalanx chinensis
AGTGCATTTATTTGTGTGTGTGTGTGTGTGTGTGTGTGTGGATTATCTTTTGAATTTTTTTGTTGTTTACAGATTAATTGTATAAAGAATATATATTTGTTGTGAGTACGTATGCTGATGTAAACTATGTTTGTGTATCTGTAAATGGAGTACTGTTGTTTTCCTGTTCTGCAGACTGTCAGTCTGTCTGCTTGCCTGTCTGTCTGTCATTCAGTCTGCTTGTCTGTCTGTCATTCAGTCTGCTTGTCTGTCTGTCTGTCATTCAGTCAGTCTGTTTGTCTGTCAGTCAGTCTGCTTGTCTGTCTGCCATTCAGTCAGTCTGCTTGTCTGTCTGTCATTCAGTCAGTCTGCTTGTCTTGTCTGCTAGTCGGTCAGTCAGTCTGCCTGTCTGTCTGTCTGTCTGCGTGTCTGTCTGCCTGCCTGTCTCGTTTGTGCTTGTCCACGTGTCTCTCAGTCTGCGCGTCCTCTCCTCTCCATCCACCTCACCCGTCCTCTCTCACCCCCCCTTCCCCCGCCCCCCACCCTCACCCCCAGGACAAGACGAGCGCCCTGAGCCTCAGCAACGTGGCGGGGGTGTTCTACATCCTGATAGGAGGGCTGGGCCTGGCCATGCTGGTGGCACTGGTGGAGTTCTGCTACAAGTCCAGAACCGAGTCCCGGAGAATGAAGGTGTCCACAGCGCGAGCCGCCGCCGCCGACCCCGCCCCCTCGACCGCTCAGGGCTTTGAGTGCTCAACCTTAGACAGAGGCGCTAGCGCCCCCTACACTGAGCTGCAGGATTACAGCCTGTACTCCAACAACACTGTTAAGATTTAAAAGCCACGGGGTAGGACACCATGATGGACCATATGATGATGATGATGTTGATGATGATGATGATGATGATGATGATGACATCACTGCTTCACATCGCTCAGCCATGTAACCGTGATCACAGTAGGACTGCTCACTTTCACGGCTTCCACTCTGCCACCCAACCTCCTCTGTCTCGCTCTCTCTCTTTGCCTGTCTCTCTGCCTGTCTCTCCCCCTCTCTCTGCCTGTCTCTCTGCCTGTCTCTCCCCCTCTCTCTCTCTGTCTCTCTGTCTCTCTCTCTCTCTCTGTCTATCTGTATATCTGTCTCTCTGTCTCTGTCTCTCTCTCTCTCTCTCTCTCTGTCTCTCTCTATCGCTCTCCGTCTCTCTCTGTCTCTCTCTCTCTCTCTTTCTCTCTCTCTCTGTCTCTCTGTCTCTCTCTCTGTCTCTCTCTCTCTCTCTCTCTGTCTCTCTCTCTCTCTCTGTCTCTGTCTCTCTCTCTCTCTCTGTCTCTCTCTCTCTCTCTCTGTGTCTCTCTCTCTCTGTCTGTCTCCCGTGGCTCAGTGTGTGTTGTAGCGCAGGCTCATCCTAGTGTCCCATGCTGTCTCTGTTGTTCATGAGACAGGCTTGCTGTAGCTGATGGACACTGCAGGCTTGGGAATCAGGTCTGTTCAGTCTGACAACACACACGCACCGCACACGCACACATACCGAGAGGGCCATTGAGCAGGTTACACCAGCCATAGCTGTGGAGGAGCGATAATACGCACACAAACACAGAAGCCCAGCAGTCTGCCATACATGTGCAAGTCGATACAGAAAAGACCCCCCCCACACACACACACACACACACGCACACACTATTTCAGCTCAGGAAAATAAAGCCCAGCAGTGTACCATACCCCACTGAAGCAGGAGACAATTATATTTCCGCTGTTTTTTTACAATCCCCCCACACACACAGAGTTTGGGCTGGAATTAACCAATCACGTGCGGATGTGTAGGGGTGGTCCCGCAGACGTGCACGCGCACACTCAAATGCACACTTAAAACCCCCGTACGCACACTCGTCATTAGCTCCACTTTCAGGCCCGATGGCTTTCATTATAATAGACCCGGCCCTCCTCCCTCCATACGCCCCCCCCCCCCCGCTCGCCCGGACCCCCGTTCTGCTCCTCTTACCGCAAATTGGGAGCTGGGAGCGTGTCGGCTTTCAGCGCGCTTTACCGCCCGCCGGTAACATCGGCGACCCCGATAAAGACGATGGAAAGCCAACAGCACGTGACCCTGGCGTGCAAAAAAACACCCCCCGTTAGGATAGGACGACCCAGCTAGCCGCTCGTGTGTCTATGTAATTAGCCATGCTACACACATCCCCCCCCCCCCCCCCCCCCCCCGAGAAAATGAACTGGGATTCTGCTCGTCAATATTTATGTTGAGGAGGGGGGGGGGGGGCGATCAACCGCAACAGAAAAATGAAGATAAGGGAAGAAGCGTTTTCCCTCTCGGCTCATGTCTCAATGCCTCTCGTCTTTGTTTTGTTTTAAGAGTGCACACGCCATCCTCCAGGGATAAGCATGTCTTTACCCGCTAAGCGCTAATCTCCCTGCTGTAACTGTGAGCGCCCTGCTGTCTCCCCTTAAGGGAGGACGGGAGCGCCCCTGATGGATGCCTTCGAACCCCGGCCCCCGGTCTCTCTAACGTCTCTGTTCTCCCGGGTTCTTTCCGACAGCAGTCCATCAGCGACGCCATGCACTGTTCCACCATGACCAGGGCCAGCAGGAACGGCAACGGCGGAGAGAACGGGCCGCATCCTCGCCCACGACTTCCCCAAATCCGTCCAGACGCTGCCCTGCATGAGCCACACCGCCAGCCTGGGGATGGGCGCCTCCGGGATGTGATCCATCACCTGACCTGGTCTCGGTGGGCGGGGCAGAAGGCAAGGACGAAGACTCACAGACGTTTACCAACATGGCCGCCTGATGGACCTGCTCGCCTGGTGTGGGCCTGTACCGCCTGCCCCTCATGGCTCACTACTGCCAAATGACCTCTGAAAAACTTTTTCTATTAGAAGAGGATGTTTAAAAAAAGAAATACGAATACAAAAAAGAATACTAATTTAAAATAAATCTTAAAAAGGAGCTGCAATAACGAAGCCATCGCTGGGACTGGTTTCAGAAATCTTTGAAGATGTTTATTATAATTTTTTGTGGCAGACCTGAAAAAGAACTGTGGGGAACTGTGCTGTCAGACTTGTGGAGCCAACTAAGGCCAGATTGCTCGTGCAATATCCCTGTCCCAATCACTCTGGCTCTCTCTCTCTCCCTCCCTCTCTTTCTCTGGCTCTCTCTGGCTCTCTCTCTCTCCCTCCCTCTCTTTCTCTCTCTCTCTCTCTCCCTCCCTCTCTGGCTCTCTCTCTCTCCCTCCCTCTCTTTCTCTCTCTCTCTGGCTCTCTCTGGCTCTCTCTCTCTCCCTCCCTCTCTTTCTCTCTCTCTCTCTCTCTCTCTCTCTGGCTTTCTCTCCCTCCCTCACTCTCTCTCACTCTCTCCCTCCCTCACTCACTCTCTTCCTCCCTCACTCTCTCCCTCTCTCTCTGGCTCTCCCTCTCTCCCTTTCTCTCTACCTCTCCCTTTTGCGCTCTCTCTTTTTCTCTCTCTCTCTGTCTCTCTCTAAATATATCTCCTTGCCTCTCTCGCTCCCCCCTCTCTCTCTCTCCACCTCTGTCTCCTTGTTACAGTGTCTCTGCCTATGAGATCAGATGCTATGCTGTGTTTGCGTTTCCTTGGCACAGATGAATCACTACGATCAACGCTAGAAGGACTTTTAGAAAGAGCTGAAATGTGTCGTTTTGTTCTCTTGTATATTACGTCGTTCCATGGCAAAGGGCACAGCGCTCCCCATCAGAGGAAACAGCCGATGACGCCGGCAGCGTAAACGACGCTAACGACTTCACTTTGGGACCTGACAGCATCGATTCCATTCAAACGAGGTCGTGATGACCGCTCATCCACGTGAATCGCGTTTCCTCGGCAAACACGCATCGCTGCTACGCTTCATCGAACGCGCCATACCTTGCGTCACACGCGCCAACGTACACACGCACACGCTCGCACAGACACCGGCACAAACACACAACACGCAACGCAAACACCGTATTGAGCTACAGTCGCCATACGCCACTCAATCAATGGAAAGTAACAGCGGTTTACAGTGTTTCCCCACCTGTTTGGCTTTTTATCTGAGGGAATATTCCCTGGTTGACCAGTGGGATTGATTTCCCATCATTTCCTGGGGGTAGAACAGCACCGCAGTCCCTGCAGTCCTGGCAGCTGTCTCTGTTCTTTTCCCAGCTGGTTCGGAGCAGAGCCCTGGCCCACAGACAGACTCTGCAATGACCGACAGCATTACAGTCAATCACCAACCAATGTCTATGATTAGTGGAAACCATGGCAACAGAGGTCACTGCGGTACTTTTTTTCCTGCCGTTTTTTCCCCCCTCCTCCCTCCCTCTCTCTCACCACACACCCACCTCTCTCTTCCTTTCGATTCCTGCCAGACTGATAGATAGAGCTGCGCGTCACGGCACTCCGGAACGTTCCACGCCGAGACGGATGGGTTTCCTCGGCAGCCTGCGTCCATCACTGTCACCGGGCTCGTCTCCGGATGCCGGTCCGGGGGCGGGAGGTCAGCGTGGTCTGTGTTCTCCTGTCCGCCCGGCGGGGGGTCCTGGCTCCAGACCAGGCTGGGGGGAGGAGCCAGCCGGCCGGCCAGAGGACACTCACCGCGGGTAACCCCTGCTACTGCAGCCTCTGTGGAACGACGCACATGCTAGTACGAGCACACGCGCTTGGAAACACACACATAACAGCGCGCACACACATCCTGCCACACAGGACACCTGGACACACACGTACAGCGCAGACACCGGGCTGGCAAACCAGCGTCACCCCGGAACTTGCCTCAGGAGGGAAGCCGTGGGGGTGGGGGAGGGGTGGGAAAGGGGAGGCACGAAGACACAAGCGACACCATACATACCTCCACCTTCTGTGTACATACATGGGTTAGAGCAGGCCCCCCTCCTCTTCCTCCTCCCCTCCGCCTGGTCCGGTCAGACGTCTTTTCATTCCCCCCGCCCCCCCCTTCTTTCGTCGTTCGTTTGTTTCTCCCGGCGTGTCGTCACCGAGCGGAGCGTCCCCCCTCCCCCCCC
>CM059330.1:4499023-4564023 GCA_030340685.1 Protosalanx chinensis
ATCAGACAGCCTTGAGCTCATCCTATTGAAGTTTAATAACATTCTGAATGACAGAATGCATGACAGCGGAGAAACCTAATCCCTTCTCCCTTTGGAGAGCACTCCCGCGCGCGCGCACACACACGCACAGATTAGGCAGGCTGATTTACACAGCGTTTATACAGAAGCAAAATAAGTTGGTTGGAGTTTCGGTTGAGTTCCCAAAGGCTTCCTCCTCTCATTCCCTTATCACTCTCCCGGAGACGTCTCTTAGTTTCATATCTGCGGAGGCGTCATTAACACCAGCAGGCGGTATGTGCGGGTGTGTGTGTGTGTGGGGGGGGGGGGGGGGGGGGGGGAGTCGGATACCTACAACACACACTCGCGAGGGGCGATTCTGCACAATCGTTTCAGACACCTTGAAAATGCCCCGCGGGCCTCATAAATTCCTAACACAAGCAAGAGGTAAAGAGACAACGAGTTCTGTTGGACACAGATTATATTAAGTGACTGCGACTGAATGCTTAACAGCCCGGCCTCTCCTGGTGTCTCTCTCTGTCTCTCTGCCTCTCCCTTCGCTTCGCTCCTCTCCTCCTCCTCCCCCCCCCCCCCCCCCCCCCCCCGGCATCTTCTTCTTCCCCGGGGCCCCAGCTAGCTTCAGACGGTTCAGCGAGATGGAGTTTGACAGACCAGACCCAGCGTCTCCTGGAGGACGTCCCCCATCAATAATTGAGCGTCAGCTAATCGGAGGGAAACTTGTTGGGGGGGGGGGGGGGGGCGGAGATTAATGCATTCTGTTTGAGCTGCTGGAGAGAAGGAGAGCATGGGGGGGAGGAGAGAGAGAGAGAGAGAGATGTGTGGCGATAGAGCGCGCGAGAGAGTGAAAGAAACCGAGAGAGATGAAAAGCGAATTTGGAAGAGACGAAGCCCTAGTATCAGGGCCATGTACATGCGCATAGTGGATCTGCGGACAGAGGAGGGTCTGAGGCGAACCGTTTCTCCTCATCCGGCCTGGAAGGGGAAGAGGAGGAGGAGAAGCGAGGGAAAGGGAACTGGCACGCAGGGAGAAAGAGAAGCCATTCACGTCCCAAGCTTTTGTTCGGTGGGTTTAAAAGCGTCACTGAATGTGCTGCGAGGGGGTTCAGGCACCGACAGCGTCCACCCGCTCTCCCTTTGACAGGAAGTGAAGAGGTGACAGAAATGATAATTAATCATATTGTATATTGACGCCCTTTTAAGACTTTTCTCTCTCTCTCTTCTTCTCAGCCTCTCATCTCTCATCCTTCGGGTATATCTCTCTCTCTGTTCCCTCTCTGTTTCATCTCTCCTCTTTTTCCTCCCCCTCTCTGTGTTAGGTCTTTTTGTGTTGGGGCTCTCATCATCCCTCCATTTTTTCTCGCACACACACCCAGCCCTTTACAGTCCACAAGTCATTACCCCTCCCTCCCTCCCTCATCCAGGAAAGTATAGAAATTGTAAAGGAAGTAAGGGAGGGAGTATTTTATATTCAGCAGGCAACCACTGAACCATCAGACCGGAATGTCAATTCACTCGCTGGCGAAGGACAGAGAAGCGAGAGATGGACGAAAGGGGTTAGGGAGAGGGGGGGGGAGTGGAGAAAGGGAGGGATGGAGGAGGAGAAAGATGGAGTAAAAGTGGGGGGGAGGGAGAGAGAGAGGTGGAGGAGGGCGATAAGGAGAGACGGAGGTGGCGAGGAAGGTGGAGGGACGGAGAGAGGGAGCGGATGAGGGAAGAGTGGAACAAACCATTGTGGCGATTTTTAAAGACATGGCATTTTTGGATGATTATTCTAATCCCAGCAAGGCCTCTCATAGGCAGAGACATCTGCTTATCTTCCTGCCACACTCAGTCTCTCATTAAAACACAATCACAGGCCACCAACCCTAATAAAGCACTCCAGTCCCTGTAAGAGAGGCGAGATTACAGGAGGCTGGCCGACTGGCCAGAGGACAGGAACGCGCTCTCTAATAAAGTCCCTTTTTCTTTGGTCCGTTCGATTTTTTTGTGTGTGCTGTAAAGCCTTATAGGAAAGGTCATTTTATAATGAAGTGTTTTGGGATTATGGACGGGGTGGGATTAAAGCTGGCGACCCTGATTGTTTTTGAAAGTCCTGACAGAAGTGATTTTCGTGGCACTTTTGAAGCTTTTAGGAGAAGTTGGCTGCAGTAGACTGGGGGGCCAAACACCTTGGATACTGCAATCTCTTCAGCCCACGCTGCACACACACACACACACACACACTCACTATCAAACCCATACAACTATGAACCAACACACACAAAACTGTCCACACACACACTCCCTTCAGACCTCCAGTCCAGTCAAGATGTCCTGGTTGTGAACCCAGCCTAGAAATAGGGAACCTTTGGGCAGGTCTCTGAGATGGGAGCCTAGCATCTCCCAAAGCCAGACACATGCAGAGCGTCTCCAGCCTGTCCTCCAGACGCACTGGGAGGTCATCCAGCATCCACCAAACCCAGACCTGATTCACTGGAGTCCCTCAGGGCGCCACGCTGAAACCCACACATTTTTACTTTCGTAAATACTGGCGGTTGATATACTCACCACAGGCTCCAACAGCTGCAGTCGAGCCATCATCGGGTCAACAGGCGTTGTTAACGGCTGTGATAATTGCCGCTAATGACTTGAACGCTTCGGAGAAAGACCCGGAAGGCCGCAGGTGGCTGCTTGCGAGTCGACGTTCGCAAACTGCGGTCACAAGACGACGGACGTGGCAGGTGAAGCCCCCCCCCCCCCTCTCAGTTTCAGGCTGATAGTCCTTGGAATGTGCCGGAAGCGCAGGATGTTTCTGATGCGTCTGTCTTCTCCTGGCAGGTTGTATGGAGAGCCAATCTGCCAGGCAGGCAGGTAGCTTGTCTCTCGCTGTGCTGGAATACAGCTGGCCTGCTGGTTACCAAGGCCTAATAGAGGACGCACACACGCGGATACACACTCACAAGAACACACAGACACACACACACACACAAACACACAACTCCTTACGCACACTAACCGTCAAGGGATCCGACCACTTTGGACCAAAAGCGCGGTTTCTCTCCTCCTTGACCCCCCCCCCCCCCACCCCCACTTACAGACCAGACACGTCACCTCTGTGTTCCATCTGCTGAAGAAGAAAAAACACCACCTCTGAACTTTGACCTTTGGATACGTCCATGCTTTGGATACGCGGGAGGAGGAGAAGGGGGTGGTGGGGGGGTGTTGGGGCAGAGGGGTCAGGGGGGGAATTTATGGAAATGATATGTATTAAAAAGATATGACAGGAGGTCCAGGCAGGTAGGGCAGCCTCCGCTGGGTGTGATTCCCAGGTCCGTGAGCCCTCTCTCTCTCTCTCTCTTTGCTCCTAAATTATTCATGCAAGCTGTCAATGCTCCTGTGTAGACAGACTCCCTTCTGAATGTTCTCATAGATGACAGAAATCCTGTGGCCTGCTCCCCTAAATCCCCCTGTCTGAGAAGCATACTGATGGGGCTTTACTGTGTGTGTGTCTCCGTGTGTGTGTGTCTCCATGTGTGTGTGTGTGTGTTTGTGGGTGGGTGTGTATTGTGCTTGTGTGAAGTTTCTAAGAGATAAAAAGTGTTGTCAATTAACTACATGTATGTTTCGCTAACTACTGTTCTGTACGTGTACACAAACACAGCAGTACGCACGCACGCACACACACACACACACACACACACACACCCACCCACACACACATATACACACACACACAAACACACAGACTGGTCTCTCTGTAAAATGTAAAATTAATCTCTTTGTGCGCTACTAAAAAGACTGAACTCTGATGTTGGAATCTTTGCATTATTGACTGCTCCTCTCGCCCTCTCTCTCTCTATTTCCTCTCTCTCTCTACCTCTCTCTCTCTCTGCCTCTCTCTCGTTCTCTCTCTATCTATCTAACTCTCTTTTACTCTCTCTCTCTCTCTCTAGCTCTCTCTCTCTCATCCTCTCCTCATCTCTGTCACATCATACAGGAAGTGCTGAAGCCATGCGCACAGGCGCTGACGCACTCTCAAATGAACTCATTCGAAGACACACGTGTCCGACTTCACTTTGGGTAAACAGGATGTCGGCGTCCAACGTTGATTTAATTAGAAAACGCCAACGCTGGCAAGACCGCCAAAGCAATGGTAACCAAGGCCGACAGGTCTGTCTCCACGACGACAGCGGAGCGAAACAATGCTTGAGGAAGCTCCAGAGCTTGCCGATTGGCTGCCCACTCTCATACCGGTCTCTGTCTCCTCGCCCAGGAACTCTTCCTTCTTTCTTGTCTTTCTTTAATTGCTGTCTCCTTCCTTTCTTTTCCTTCGTTCGGTCTTCTCTCTTTTTTTCTCTCGCCCCTTTTCTCCCTACTTCACGTTCTCCCTACCCTTCCTCCCTGTCAGTCTCCCTACCTCCCTCCTTCCCTCCCCCTCTCCTCAGGTGTCCCTCAGCCCAGAGGTCCAGAGTGTTTCCCTGCAGATTGAAGATCTTGGTATTTGGCTCCTTTGTTCCAGAACTTTCTGCCAGGACTCCACCCAGAGGCTCACCAGCCCGTTTAATCTCTGCCAATTCTCATGTTTCCATTCAGGCCTCTGCTTATCTGCCAAACACACCTTCTCCATCTCAGACGCTGATCCCACAGTCTCCTGGAGCTGCACGCACAAACACACACTCCCCTGGGCAAGCCAGGGATAAATCTGGGGGCCAAATTTAGAACTCCCAGGATGGGAGATGAGTGAGGCTGATATCTGCCTATCATCTCCCGGATTTCACAAATGGAAAATAACAGCGGAATGATCTCCTGTTGTTGACTCATCTTTCCCAGCTTCTCTTTTTCTTCCTCTCTTTTTTTCCTTTCTCTGTTGCATCCCTTCTTCCTCTGCCTCCCCGTCCCTCTGCTCTATTGCTCTGGCCTCATCCTGTCTACCTGCCTGTCTGTCTCTCTGCTCTGTTGCTCTGGCCTCGTCCTGTCTGCTCATCGTTCTGTCTTTCACCTTTTGTGTCTCTGTCACCGCACTTTCCATCCTTCAGATGTTGCTATGCCAACCTCCTCTCCTCCATGTTTCTATGAACACACACATACACAGTGAGAGAGAGAGAGAGAGAGAGAGAGGGAGGGAGGGAGAGAGAGAGCAGGCACCATGTGTCTCTCCACAGGAGATCTCTCCTAAAATCAGTGAGCTGATCTGATGACATCACGCACCCCTCCACCCTTCCCCTCCACCTGGTGCCCTGTGTCTGCCGTCCTCCACGTCGCAGCTGGGGGTGTGTGTGGGAGGGGGGTTTGGGGGGAGGGGTGGTGTGGGGGGTGGGGGGCAGACACTCCAACCACTGACACCGCTGTGAGCTTGAAAGTCATCAAGCCCCAGCAAGGGGTTAAGTATGGTTCGGGGGTGGGGGGGGGATCCTGTTCTCTGTACCAGGAACAGAGGACGGACTCAGACACAGAGGTGGTCCCTGGTTCTCCGGAGGTAACTCCAGGTGTTGGGAGGTAGTGTCTGGGTGCCTAGGATGCTCCCCACTAACAGAATGTTTATCCGTCAGAGTCCAACATCCAGAGCCGACAGGGCCTTTATCTACGAGCTGCTAACCCTCTGACAGGTTACACAGGAGTAGGAAACAAAACCGAGTTTATCGGCCTGAAACAAACATGTGTGCAAACACACGCACGCACACACGCCATCAGCATCCTCTCTGAACGCTCTAATCCTTCCGGAGAAGAAGTGCATTGAGAACAGCAGGAAAAAACACACACAGATTAGCCAAGTTGAGCTCTCCCTCTCACACACACACACCCTCCCTCACTCCCACCTTCCTCCTCTACTCTCTCCAAGCACAACTCCCCCCCCCCGTCAGCTTTGTACAACGTTGCCTTTCATGCCAACAAAAAGTCTCACTCTTCAAAGACAAAGTTGGTTCATTGTCTAATTGACAATCCGGCCCTCGCTACCTCTCTTCCGCTATCTAGGCTGGTTCCTATGACAACGGATATGGTTAAGGCTCAGAAGAGGCTCGGTGTGGTGGGATGGAGGGATGGAGGGAGGGATGGAGGGATGTGTCAAAACAAGATGGATTCACCATGTCTTCTCTCTGCTTTGACTGGCACCCGCGAGATCGAGTTTTTACCATCCCTGCATAAGGAGAAACGGTTTCGTAATTGTCTGTTGGCAGCTAATTCTAGCCCTATACTTTGTCCGTCTTACAACATTTAGCCATTTTGAGGAGGAATCCACCGTTTGCTGCTTGGATATACTTTGTCGTATTTTTTAGCGAGGGGATGTTTTTTGACACTTTTAATCGTTGACGTCCAAATCGTCATCCCAAACATACACATTTAGTTTATTTCTTTTCTCCTTTTCTTTCTGTGAAATGTCCTACAAAACGCCTGTCACCCTTACTGAGTTTTAGACAATCAGAGAGACAGCCCAGGCTTGATGGATCAATTTAGGCTGGTTGGAGAAGCGGCGCTCTGCTCCGCTAATGGGCTTTGATGTTGAAGAGACCGACTGGCACAAGCGATCACCCTTTTCATCTGCCTGCTTCAAATGCAGGGAAAGACCTTCTGGAGAACGTGACACGCAATTTTCTTCGTCGAGTCGATGATTTTTCCCCCCTCCGTGATAATCACTTGGCTGCCTAGCAGTAGGCATCATAAGAAGGATAATTTTAACGTCACATCTCATGCATTCTTATTTCTTCGACAGCTCTGTGACTTTAAAGAATAGACTCGTTTTAGGGAACAGACTCGTCCTCGAATTATACTCACTGCTCGCGTAATTCTCAGCTATATGGTTAAAGGACTTGTCACATTTCTACAATTCTTAAACTCGCGGAATATCATTAGGCTAATCCTCAACAGAGAAAAGAATGCTGAAACGAGTTACATTACACTGCTAATAGTGCAAAATTAAGCAACAGATAAACATCTGCTGAATCATATTTGAAGTTTCTCTGACTGCTTAAAGCCAGCGATTATTTAAAATGACTCATTTTAAGCAGCAATAGCCTATTGCAGGGGTCCCCAACCCTGGGCCTTAAGGCACACAGTCCTGCATGTTTTAGATCAGAGGTGGGCAATTTCCGGTCCTGGGGGGCCACTGTCCTGAAGGTCTTAGATGTTTCCCTGCTCCAGCACACCTGATTGAACAGGTTGTTATCAAGCTCTGTGGAAGCCTGATAATACACCATTCATTAGAATCAGGTGTTCTAGAGCAGGGGAACATCTAAGACCTTCAGGACAGTGGCCCCCGAGGACTGGAATTGCCCACCCCTATTTTAGTTGTTTCCCCTTTCCACGCACCTGATTCAAATAAAGGGTCATTATCAGGCTTCTGCTGAGCTTCTTTATGACCTATTCATTTGAATCAGGTGTGTTGAAGCGGGGAAACAGCCAAAACATGCAAGACAGTGGGCCCTGATGACCACTGCTAAGCAGTTTCATATAGAAATTTGACTTTCACGTCAAACTCTAGTCCTCAAGGTCCACTATCCTAAAAGTTGTACATGTTTCCCTGCTTCAGCACACCTGATTCTAATGACAGGGTCGTTATCAAGCTTTGTGGAGGTGCGCTGGAGCAGGGAAACATCTCCAACTTTCAGGATAGTGGCCCTCGAGGACTGGAGTTTGACACCTCTGGATTATCTCAAGTACGTTGTGATGTTTATAGTTCAGTGTTTCCCAACCCCGGTCCTCAGGGAACAGCAGTCCTGCGTGTTCTAGATGTTTCCCTACTCCAACACAACTGATTCAAATCAGGGGCCTGCAGAGCTGGATAACGACCCATTCATTTGAATCAGGTGCGTTGGAGCAGGGAAACATCTTAAACATACAAGGACAGGTTTTCCCTGAGGACCAGGGTAGGGAAACACTAGTATAGATACATTGCTGTTTTTACAGTTTTTTGAATGGTTTTTATTAGATGCTTGGAGCATACGATCTCCATTTAATTGAAAAGAAGGCAGCCATCTCCACTGCTGATTTCAAAAACTGGCAACTCCTGTCTTAACTGTCTAGAGATGCATGAGTAGCACCAGGTAAAAATAAAATAATTTTCGATTTTAGGTTGAACGGTTCCTTTAAAGTTGCTGATAGATTAAGACTGACCCCTGGTGGACACCTTGGGGGATGCCTTGATAAACATGACCTTACATAAGTATAGACCTGTGGACTTCTGTATGCTCTAAATCAGGGGCGTTTAACTCGTGCCAACTTTCTAGAACATTCTGGGCAGTGGGCCCTGATGATTGGGGCTGAAGACCACAGTCATAGACGATTAACTCAACTTGTGAGGCCCAAGTCTCTTAAACCGTACATTCAAAGTGAATGTATAGAACATATAGATTTATAAAATAAAAATAAAAGTGTATTAATGGCACATCTACACAAATATGTTTAAGAGAGACGTTGATTTAAAAAAGAAAACTAAAAGGGTTTAACATAAGCGGATTATTTGACTTAATCAAACAAATTGTGATTTCAACAACTTTATTTATGATATCAACAATTCGACGTACTGAAGAGTTATTGAAGGCAAATAAGATGTACCCGCTGTACTCTGTCCTCAGTTCTGCTAAATGACTATTAGTATTACAATTACCACTGATTATAAACTATTCAAATGATAACCCTTTTAATTCAAGATTCACCACCACACTATTTTATAACAGAACTTTCTGCTAACCCAAAACTATCATGTCAAACATAAAAGGCTTTTTGTCGGTCTTTATGTCGCTAAATAACCCAAAGCACCTATTCAACATGTTACTTTCCTTCCGAGATGGATTCCTAAAAAGTCATGCAGACATGGATCGTTAGTCTGATTCAGTTAACTCTGACTCAGTGGACATGATTCAGTTCATCTTGACTCAGTACAATGATTCAGTGCATTGACATTCAATAATGTCTGTGGCACATACCTGCAGGTCAGAGTTCAGGAGAATCAGATGAACGGATGATTCACTTTACATCGAAGCTTAACATCGGCTTAACACACAAAATAAAATGTGAAGCAAAACACTGTTAAATCCTCAATCCAATTTCAATTGATAGTTATATAATTTCATTAAGTCCCCTGTATATTACTGAGGATAAATATACTAAACATTAGTTTGTGTTTAAGTAGATAGCATAACTTAACAATCAAACAATGTAAGCAAAATCTGTACAATATCGGTTTGTTGAGGAAAACAGCCCAACATTAAGGATATATGGCTGGCACTGTTCCTGAACCATTAGAAAAATCAGGACATGCAAATCCTTTACTGTGCAAAAATATAATTTAGCTCCGATGAAAAGGGATGGTATGAGGATAAGCAAAAGGCTCAAAGTACACCGGCAAGGTCACACTTCCTGGATCAAAGACAACAGACAGGAAATACTGACCCTCTCTGACCTTACTCTGAGACCATAGAGCTTCCTGGTCACCTCCACCTCGGCTAACCCTAACCCTACACCAAACATCTCGCCACAAATCCCCAAGAAATGAATCCCTTTTTAGTTTAGTTGTTGTTAAGAGAGTGAGTTTTGTCTGAAACTTGGCTTGAACGAGCTCTCGATGGCCATTTCCAGAAGAGGAGGGAGACCCAGGGCCGGTGGCCCGACCTGTTCCTGAGTCTGTCCCTCTCTTCATGGTTTCCACCTGGAGGGCATGGACACTTGTGCGTGTAATCGGGCCTGTAACTGTCTCCCTCCAGGGCTGAACTCATCCTCGGAGCACTGCAGGCCTCTGGTTGTGTGTTGTAAGTGTAGCTTAGTTCTAGAACCACCGTCCTCCCCTGTGCCACACCGAGCACGCAGGCTCCGCCCACACTCCTGTTTTTGATAGGCTGCCTGAGCCTACTGTCCGCCAATCACCGTTCAACGCAGACGGACGTGAGTCTGGATAGGTGACTCTGTATCGGGGATGGCAGGGGGGGGCGGGCATTGGCCATGACCTCGTTCCAACCAATGGAATTGATGGCACACTTATGGTATCAAATGTGTTCTCTGTAAATGTGTTCTCTGTAAATCATCGCGTAACGTTGTCGCTTCACCATTCGACGGAATGTGGCACTAAACCTCAGATGAAACCAAACCAAAACAAGCTGAAAGAAAATACAATGAGACACCTGCGAAGTGTGTCCCCTCTTCTGACACACTACTGGGATCCATGCAGGCACTATGGGCATCTTCATTGGATGGGCGGGGGGGGGGGACACAGCTTGGTTTCTCTACCCCGACGGAGGCATCTTAAAGCGGGCTCATTCCCGGTCCGGGCCCCCCCTGGGGAACAGCATTGGCCTGGAGGGACCATCTGTGCACTATGGCATTACTATGTAGCTTCACTATGGCTTGGGACAGGTCTCAGGCTGCCTGCACTCTAGCAGCAAACCAAGCCTCCACTGCAGCCGTCAGGAGAGGACCCAGTCGTGTACTGCCACCTGGTGGTGGCGCATGGTAAGACACCGCTCGCCCCAGCTGGTTTCTACACCTGAGAACGATTGGAGGGTAAGGTTCCTACCGCCTGGTGCGTGAGCCTATCAGGTGAAGCGCCAAAAGCAGAGCGTGGCTGGGGACAAACACACACATGCTACTTCCTCTACCTCCTCCTGTCTCTATATGTAAACCACCGTCATCTCCATGCTGACAGACAGACAATATAGCCACGCTCCCTCTGAAGTAAAAGGATTTCAGACAGGAATTTGCCACATTTCAGAGAATAATAATCATCAATTATTGCAACACTTATGCTCTGACCATTCAGTGTTGATAAACATCATTTGACTGCTTATAATGACAGTTAGTCTTAACACTTGTATACGCGTAAATGGACATAATCGATGATAAACCAGAACAGGAGTCTTCTGTTCCACAAGCATTAGAAGTAATGCAGGTTCCACTCCCAACACAGCAGGATCAATAACGGTCCTACATCCAGATTGATCGTAAAATAATGACTCCGAGTACAAAACACAAGCTGTTCGAAATCAATGTAAGACTTTTTGTTGCGGCTTTTGTTCCAATCCGGACGGGTTTTTTTCTATTCACGGAATCATCGCGAGTTCCCCGACACATTTAGCATTCGCCTGTGTGACGTGTGTGACGGTTTGGAGAGGCTTCTGCCATGAGCATGAGAGAGAGAGAGAGAGCAGAGCGGCAACAACAGGCCCCACCTCAGCCCTCCTGCCCCAGCCTGCAGGCGTTCGCTGTCATGGACGCCACGCTCTTTCTTCTCCGTCGTCCGAAAGGTCGGAAATCTTTGGCTGTCGAAGGTTTTGATCCCGCCGCAAACCAAAACCCAACCTCAAAGTACTTGAAAATCCCCGATTCAATAAAAAGCGAAACGCACGTCCCCCCCGTTCCAATAACTAGAAACAACTTAAGACGACTCAAAAGGTTCCATTTGTGTTTTACCAGCCCAGTGTGACGGACGTGCGTGAGAAGCCAGTGTGTGAAATACACACCCACTCTGCTCTGGAGCCTTGATAAAAAAATAATAATAATGCTCACACGTACTGTATAACTGTGTGTGTGTGTGTGTGTGTGTATGCGTCTGTGAGTGCGTGTGAGTGTGAGTCCTGAGTCTAGCTCTGGGAGAAGTACTCCAGCACGATGCGCAGGTGTCCCAGGCGGTCCCTGAGGGTGGTGAGGGACAGCACGGTGGTCTGGTAGGCCGGATCCAGCTGCAGCACGGACAGCAGCCACCAGCACCAGGCTGGGCCGTTAGAGGAAGCCTGGAGGGGGAACCATCACAGAGGTGCACGGCCCCCGTCAGTGTGTGTGTGCGTGACAGAGACAGAGAAAGACAAGGAGAGAGAGAGACAAGGAGAGAGACAAGGAGAGAGACAAGGAGAGAGACAGAGAGAGAGACAAGGAGAGAGAGAGAGAGAGACAAGGAGAGAGAGACAGAGAGACAGAGAAAGAGAGAAAGAGACAGGGACACAGAGAGAGAGACAAAGAGAGAGAGAGAGAGAGAGAGAGAGAAGAGACAGTGACAGACAGAGACAAAAGAGAGCAAGACAAAGAGCGAGAGAGACAAAGAGACAGAGAAAGTCAAAGAGAGAGAGAGACAGACAAAGAGCGAGAGAGAAAGAGAGACAGAAGACAGGAAGAGAGACAGAGAGAGAGACAGAGACAAAGAGACAGAGATACAAAGAGACAGAGACAAAGAGAGAGACAGAGACAGAGAGAAAGACAGAAGGCGAGGGACAGGAAGAGAGACAGTGTACCTGGATGTTGTCCTCCTTGTCAATGTTGTCCTCCTTGTCAGGCATGGTTCCGTACTGCCGGCTGATCTGCTCCCGGATGCGGCTGTTGAGGCGCTGGTACCAGTCCTGAGCCTGCTGGTACACGCTGTCATGGAGACCCTGGAGCTGCTCCAGCTCTGATTCATCAGCCTGGAGGGGGGGCAGGGGGGGAAACATCTCCCATCAGCAGCGTGACTGGAAAATTCCAGCTTTTAAGCTGATCAGATTTCAATGTGTGTATGTGAGTGTGTGTGTGTGTGTGACTTTTGTACATAAGTGTGTCTGTATTTACTGTTTGTATGTAGTTATTGTGTGTGCACATATACATTAATGTGTTTGTGTGCATATTAGTGTGTGTGGATATACACAAGCATGCACGTGTGTGTGTGTGTATGTAAGAGTGTGTGTACCCTGTGGTCTTCCAGGTACTCGATGTCAGCGGTGTGGTATCCATCCCTCTGGCCCCTCCTCAGCACCCTGAAGCGGCTGCCCCCCACCGTGTCCACGTAGGACCTCCCGTCAGGCAGAACCTCCAGGCTCAGGATCTCCAGGATGCAGCCGTAGTCCGCGAAGCTGGACGCACACATATACGCAAACATACACACGCATACACACATTTACAAAAACGTACTAATGTACGCATACACACTAGATCAGACAACAATCAAACATTCTCTCCACAGGATGGCTATTTGACCCATTTTGTAAAAATCTCCCCTGTTGCCTATAGGTTCTCCTGAGTGTGTTGTGAAGGGCATTGTGTGTGTGTGTGTGTGTGAGTGTGTGTGTGTGGGCCAGCCTACCCTTTGCCATGCTCGTAGCTGCACATGCCAAACTTCTTGGTTCCGGTCTCCATGCAGCGGCGCATCATGAGGCGATACCGCGGCTCGAAGATGTGCAGGGGGCAGGGGACACCAGGGTAGGCCACAGTGCACACAAAGATGGGGATGTTGGTGGTTAGACTGGGGGAGGGAGAGAGAGAGAGAGAGAGAGAGAGGAGAGAGAGAGAGAGAGAGAGAGAGAGGGACACAGAGAGAGAGATAGAGACAGAGAGAGAGAGGGACAAAGAGAGAGAGACAGGGACAGAGAGACAAAGAGAGAGAGATGGGGACAGAGAGAGAGACAGAGAGAGATGGGCATACAGGTGGGCAGAGAGAGAGAGAGAGAGAGAGGGGGACAAAGAGAGAGAGATAGAGACAGAGAGAGAGAGAGAGACAGAGAGAGAGACAGACAGAGAGTGAGAGAGAGAGACAGAGAGATGGGCATACAGGTGGGCAGAGAGAGAAGGACAAAGCGAGAAACACAAACAGTCATATCTCCACTCGAATCACGTTGCCATGGATATTGCGGAGGCGGACGGTGAGCGATGTTTGCTTGGCGGGAACGGTTCAGGGTGTACGTTGCCGTGGTTACGCTGGAGGAGAGGGGGGTGACCTACTTGGACAGCTCTGCCATCTCCGTCTGGTGCACCTGCATCCTCTCGGACAGCTGCTGGGGGAAGAGGAGGGCCGTGACCTCCTGGAGCAGCGCGGTGGGGTTGTACTTCCTGTTCTTGAAGTACTGGCGGCAGGGAAGCAGGACGTCGGATTAGATCGGACGCGGCTCGCGAGGGGCGTAGGATTCACTTTGACATGGTGGGGGGGTGGGGGTGGGGGCAGATTTGCTTGCAAAACCTGAGAAGATATCTCATATCTTGCGCTTTCAAAATAAAAGCTCTAAATGTACGGGGGGCACATACAGCATTTTCCAATTGACATTACATTTACATTTATTCATTTAGCAGACGCTTTTATCCAAAGCGACTCACAGTAAGTACAGGGACATTCTCCCTGAGGCAAGTAGGGTGAAGTGCCTTGCCCAAGTACACAACATCACATAGCCACAGCCGGGGCTCGATCTCACAACCTTCCGATCATGAGGCCAACGCCTTAACCATTGAGCCATCTGACCCCCCCACAATATTAGGTTGGGTGTGATCCCCCCCGTCCCCCCTGGTGCGCCAATGGCGGCACGAGCTAACGGCGTGTTTGGATTGGTGTTTGGGTTCAGCGGGTGTCCAGTCCTCACCTCTTGTAAGGGCTGCTTGCAGAGGGGGCAGCGCAGGTTGTGATCCAGGCTCCTCTCGATGCAGTTCTTGCAGAAGGTGTGGCCACACGGGGTGGTCACTGGCTCGTAGAACAACCTAGAACCCCGGCAACCATCTGGTCAGAACGCTGTAGAGCCGCAACAACAACCACCTCCGCAGCCTTGCTAACCTCGTTAGCCTGCATGCTAAGCTGAGTTCATTCCTTTCGCTCCTTCTCTGTCGCGGGTCCCAAACTATGGAACGCGCTGCCCCTGCACCTTAGACAGGCAGAGTCCTTATCCGTCTGTAAGTGGGCTCTTAAGACCTATCTTTTTAACTTAGCTTTTCAGTGATGTGTTGACTTTTACCGTGTACAGTGTGTCCCTATTTGTTGAGTATTTTACCTATTGTTGTGTTGTTTTTACAGTGTATAGTGTGTGTCTATTTATTGCGTTTTTAATATTGCTATGTACTGCACTTTGGTCAACCATGTTGTTTTAAAGTGCAATAGAAAAAAAATTTGATTGGATTCCTTTCCTCACAGCCAGGAGGAGCTACGGAGCAGCGGTGAACTTGACACACGCACACACACACACAGCCAGGAGGGCGGGACTAGCCGGAGTAACTCACCGGATGCAGAGAGGACACTCAAAGTCCGACACTGTGAGAACGCTCAGCACAGTCTGGCTGTCCCTGCTGCACTCACCTGAAGACCGACGCAAAACAACTCCATCACCAGCTAGCCATGGAGTGTCATCGTCCAAAAGGATGTATTCTGATACAACTGTAATATAACTATGTATATTCTGCAAAAACCTGTAAATCCTGTACATCCTGACATAACACTATATATTCTACAAGACCCATACTTGTATAATTGTAATTGTATAGTCTGTACATAATCAGACCTTGTGTGGATTCACCTACCGTTGTAATTTATTTATTTTTGCCCCCACCCCTCTATCCCTGTGTGCACTTTTCTAATCTTTTACCTCACACCCTTACCCCTGTGTGCTTTTGCGAGACTGTGCGCCGTTGCTGCGAAGGAGTTTCCCCCGGGATAAATTAAGTAATCTGATGTACAGTACAGGGATCTGAACCTGCCCTGTGTGTCTGTATGTGTGTGTGTGTGTGTGTGTGCTCCACATACCCCGCCGGTTCCTCTCATCCTTCCTCATCATCAGCTCCTCGTCCTCCTCAGCCGTTGGCAGGAAGGACACGGCCTGACAGAGGCTCAAGCAGCACTCTGTGCTGGAGCCGTGCTTCGCCTTAGAAGACGTCTGCACGCACGCACACACACACACAGTTCTACCACTGCCACACCACCGACCCCCCCCAAAAAACAACTTTCCCTTCTGGGGAACATAAGCTCACCTGGAGCAGCTCTTTTCTTCCGTTGGCCTCTCCCTCCTCCTCCAGAGAGAAGCGGTGCCCTTCGCTGTTCTTGTGAGGCCGGGCGTGCGTGTGCGTGGGCCCCTGGGGGCCCCCGAGGCTGGTGATGGGGCACGGCTCCTTCAGGTACTCAGAAACCACCTGCAGGATGCAATGGACTTCCTCTGGGACTGCCATGCCCTCCGCCTCCAGGATCTACCACCGCACACACACACACACACACACAGGCAGACAAACGTGCACATCCACACACACAAGGAACAAACACACGCGCGCACACAATGAAAGTAGTTCCTGGAAGCTAAAACCACATTTCAGCTGACTGAAGTCAAACAGGTTCTGTATGAGTGCACCGCCCTGTGTCCTGGGTGCATGAGCGCGTTCATGTCGCTACCACTGATTCGTCCGGTTATCTAATCCATTCCTAGAAAGCTCAGAACAGGGACACCAGACGAGTTGTTATTTCATATCCAGGCCTTACTTCAGACCTCATACTGAGGACACCAGCGTGGAGAGAGAGAGACAGTGGGGTCCTGGGGAAGGCTTGGGGGTTCTGGGTGAGGGCTAGGGGAGGATTGGGGGAGGACTGGGGCATCTGGGCTAGGACCAGGGGGCTCTGGAGCAAACTTTGGAAGGTTTGGGGGAGGACTGTGAGGGGAGTTTCTCACCTTCTTAATCTGGCTCTTGGCAGGAAGGAAATCACTCTGGAGCTTCAGACAGCGGTGGAACTGGATCAGAGCCTCTGTCTGACGGCCCATCTCCAACAGCACGTTCCCTTTCCGGAAGAATCCCTGGAGAGAGAGAGAGAGAGAGAGAGAGAGAGAGAGAGAGAGAGAGAGAGAGAGAGAGAGAGAAGAGAGAAATCACACTCCATGCCTTCAGAGTGCACAGAGAACGTTGTTTTATCCTGGGATGTTCTTTTTTTATCCATATATTTTCTATAAACTCACTGACACTAGTCTACATTCAGTCACATGACCTGGGGTGAGACCTAAAGCAGATGTCCAATATGCCGCTGTTAGGGCCATCTCTCCCACACACTGGCTGTTATGATTCACTCCTATTGTCACATAACTGAACGGCTGAACATCGAGCTGTACATGAGAGAGTGAAGACGTTATTCCCCTCCACCGTACCTACGCTCAAACATTTCTGTTGATTCAACATGGTAATGGTGCCCGCCAAATATTTCCCACAGGCTGTTCATAGACTGAAGTGGGAAGAATGATTTGAGATAGTCATGGGGGGTCGTTAGCAGTCGTTATGGCCCTGATGTTTGGCCCTGGTTCTGACCTCGGTCCAGTTGGGGCGCGTGCAGCAGAGGTCTTCCAGGTCCCTCAGGGCGTCCGGGTAGCACCTCAGGCCCACGCTGGCCTCGGCTCGGAACATCTTCAGACACACGTCTTCTGGAGCTGAGCCAAGGACGTAGATATAAAGAAAGAGATGGAAGGGGGAGAGAGTGAGAGAAAGAGTGAGAGAGAGAGAGTGAGAGAGTGAGAGAGAGAGAGAGAGAGTGAGAAAGAGAAAGAGAGAGTCAACGCATGTTTTAAAGAGGACTTTGACTGGAATGGGGAAGATGAAAGCAAATTGATGCGGTTGCTTGAACAAAAGCCAGGGTTAGCTTTACAGTGCGCCTCTAAATAACGCATCCCAGAGTCTTACTGAGCAGCCCAAACTGCTTCTGCTTCTGCTGCTTGAAGACTCATCTTCCTGAGCAGTTTTCATTGGGCAGCTGCCTTTACCTAAGCCACAAAACCAAAGTGCATTCTGGTAGCTGCTCAGGACAATCGAGGGATACGGAGGCAGATTATCACAGTGGTTATACGCAAAGCAGCAGTCTCTGTTTACAGTACATGGTGCAACAGCAACATAGTTTCGTAAATGCTACTCATGAGGAGTGCTGTGGGTTGTGGGGTGAGTGAGTGAGTGTGTGTTGATGTGCGCGACAGAGTGTGAGGGTGTGTAACAGCCCTGAGAACATCTCACATGCCTGAGTGTCAATGTGCAGCACGTGTCGCACTGTGACAACACTGGCCCTGGATTCTGAATGTGTCCTATCAAACATCCACGTGCCATATTTAACCGTACATGTAACAGAGTCAGGTGGCTGGGCTGGTCAGGGAGCCAGGCTAGTCAATCAAAAAGTTCTCGGCTGCGCCAACATGACGTTGTGTCCTTGGGCAAGGCACGTCACCCTACTTGCCTCTGAATGCCACTGTACTTGCTGTAAGTCACTCTGGATAAGAGCGTCTGTGAAATGACTAAATGTAATCTATGGTAGCTACTTTATGGTTGGTAATCTATAACTGACCAACATGCGACCAACGTCAGTTATGATGAAAATACAGAGTTCAGTGCAGGGAGAGTCGTTACTGTATAACCATGACTTGTAATGTGTCACATGTGCCCAGGGATAGGTGGATGTTGTCAGCCAGTGACCTGAACTGAACTACCACTAGCAGCCTTGAGGGGGGGCATTAGAAGGACCCTCTACAGGAGCAACACAGTCACATAGCTACATCTCCAGCAAAGTTTACAGCCATTTCCACCATAGACTGGTCCCCACATCGTTGTTTTAATTAGCAACACGTTTCTGGTGTAAATAAATAAATAAAAATCTGGTAAGTACAGGGGTCACTTTAAGGTCATATGTCCTTTGCATGTGTTTGGAGTTGATTGCAAAGGATGGATACTGCTATGGTACTTTAACAGAGCTAAACAAACAATGCGTCCATAATAAGAGGAAGTACACTGCGAGGTTATGGTCAATAGGCTATTGTTAGGTATTTACTTGAGGTACAGTTATATGGCTGGGTTATGAAAGAGGCCATGGTGCCCTGGACGTTACACAATGTGGGCTACACATTTGAGCACAGACACCTGCAGCATGTCTGGGGGTTGTGTAACTGGCCCATCTGAAATATAAGTTGACAAATCCACACACACAAACACCATCTGAAATATAAGTTGACACACACACACACACACATACACACACACCACACACCCCTACCTTGTTCTATCCCCCCATCAGCTATGCGTAAAGCCTCAGTGAAGTCGCTGGCTTTCAGCTTCTCCAGGATCTGGCACTTCATCTTGTACTCTTCAGGGCGGCACTTCTCGATGACACTGATCAGCAGGACGTTGTTCTTGATGTTCTTGGCGTCTTTCTGTTTGATGCGCTCCTTGCAGGCCGGACATCTGGACGGTGAGTGGGACCCCCCCAGGCACCGACGGCACAGCGTGTGACCGCAGGACACGGTCACCGGTTCGCACATGAGGAACTGGCAGATCGGGCACTCCAGAAGATCCATGGTGGTGGGTTATGTCAGCCTGGACGCTTCCCCTCAAGGAAAAGGAGACAGGGAGGCTTTCCCTCAAGTGGAAACCTTATGGACGGTCAGGTCTCCGTTACATGCAACATACTGTAGGTTTGACTGGACGGCTGGGTTTGGGTTAAGGGACATTTGCATACTGCAACAGTGCCAATTTCAACGCATCAACGTCTCAGATTTACAGCAACTCTGGCCTATCTAAAAAATATATATTAAAATATATTTAAAAAAGAAAAACAAGACATGCTCTCGCGGTCTGATTGAAACATATATTTACGGTTCAACTTTTTTTTGCCTTGAAAAAACGTTGTAGAACCTCTCCATGGTCAATCATAACTTAGTTATCGGTTACGAAACACAAGATTGTTCCTTTTTAGGAGCGTAAAGAGGGAATCCCCCGTTTCAGGTCCAACCCCGTTTGGCGATCCTTCTGGTTTGCAGATCATGATCCACTAGATCATGGTTATTAAAATCCCATCCTCGATCGCAAATCCGTAGTCTGTAGTCCTTGATTACGCACAAAGCCCAGGTTACACAAAGCCAGGTTACACTGGAACACAATTTCATGACATAAATAAAAGACCATGTGACGCGGCGGCGGACGATCTGATTGGCTGAGCGGCCTGCCGGTCCCGCCCCTGTTGCGAAACAAACACGCGGAGTTTTATAACAGCATTTCTGCTTTATATATTCACAAACATCAGTTAAGATTTCATAAGCGTTACACTTAAGCGTCTGGGTACCACGTTTACTTATTTCACTAATGCAATGGTCGCTAAAAAGATCTCAACAGATGCCGCAGGCTTGGTGATGCTGTCGTGAAATGCAAGGTCCTTTCATTTGCAGTTTAGCCACATTATAAAAAAAAGGTTGATTTCATAACACGCTATTCGCGTGTGGACTTCAAAGGCTTAAATGTACGATTATGAAAGTTGTTTATCAAATGGAACAACATGTGCTTCTCCATTTTAAAACTCCCCATTTCCATAGCCTACAATTACCTAAATGAATGAAATCACATGGTTAATGCAGGGCCTCCTGCACAGCCTCATCATATAGTCTCATTAGAGCAGATTACAGCCTGTAATCCTTAGATGGTTCATAAGAGCAGTTTCTGGGTCAGTGGTTTGCCTTAGGCCTTATCAAGAGGAAAAGGTTGGAGTCATGTCATCTAGATCGTCCGTTTGTAGGCAACATAACACTAATCAGCTGTTTTGCTCCAGCTGCAAGACTGACAGGTCGATACTTTTGGGTATAAAGCAGCTGACAGTGTGACAGTGTCACTATAAGGAAAAAACCTCTCAACCCTTGTTATAAAAAGATCCTCAGAATCCCTGGGGCATGTGTGTGTGGGTGTGTAGTGCAGGTTGTATCTGACTAAAGTACACTTGCACAATGCCAGTGTAGTGCAAGCTCAGTTTATTCATTTCAAGGTATTCATGTCCCTCTACCGGTCTGTCTGGTACCTGAGAGAAGAAGAGCCAGCCGAAGTCTAACGTCACTGTAGTACGAAGACACATCCAGACCGCATGGCGTTGGCGATCGCTTGTTTTTATAACATAGAGCTCGTCTTTGACAGCCTCATCTAATTGACAGATTAAGAGCACACACCCATTTGTACACCTGCACACGCTCACTGATGGAGGGCTTGTAGCGATGTCTTCAAACATGAGTCTCTATTTTAGAACCACACCAGATGACAGATCTTGAAGACACCATCCCT
Source organism: Protosalanx chinensis (assembly GCA_030340685.1). Lineage (NCBI taxonomy): Eukaryota > Metazoa > Chordata > Actinopteri > Osmeriformes > Salangidae > Protosalanx > Protosalanx chinensis. Next base: position 4,519,766 of record CM059330.1, read on the forward strand.
TCTTGCACCAGGACTTCACTACAGTACCATAACGCAACAATGTCTGGTGCTTCTTGGCTCAATAGAAAACCTCTTTATTGAATGGATGGTGGAGAGCTGAGTGCTATGGGAGTTTTTGTATCCAATACCAAGTGTTTATTTCCTGAGGCAGGACTTCATGCAAATGATACGTGTCAGTGGATGTTTGACTAAGAAAGTTCTCTCACACACACTTAAAAACTCAACACGCTTTTAGTTCACAGCTACTATATTCACAACAAAACGAAAAGCTTAACCAGATTCAGAAATTATTTGCATACAAAAAAATAATAACACAAACAAAAACGACATGCAAATCTCAGGCAATCTCGTCAATAATACTGCACATTGCAGCATCTTTGTCCCATTCTTTGTCCCTCTTAGTGGGAGGCATGTTCTTGTCCTGCTGCCCTGTAGCCATGCAGCTGGCCCCCACCTCCTCCACGTCCATTGGTTCCGTTTTCAGTCTGGCCGCCAACCCGGCGGAGCCCCCCACCCCGGTACCACCAGACCCAGCCCTCGCTCCATCTCCGGCCCCGCTCAGCCCCTCCGACTGGGGTATGTCGTCGGGCAGGGATGCCAGGCACCCTTGGATCATCTCCACCACCCTCTCCAGATGCTTCTGGAACCTCTCGGCCGTCTCCAGCCTCTGCCTCTTCTGGACCTCCATCATGACTCGCACGGTCTCGCGGGCCTGGTGCGGGCGGTACTCGTTGATCAGGTGGTGCATGTGAACGAACAGCAGCTTGAGGTCCTCCAGCTTCTCCTCCCTCTTGATGCTGCCGGGGCTCTTAATCAGGATGTCCAGCAGGTCCAGGAAGTTCACCAGGATGGACATGTTCAGCTTCTTGAGCTCTCGCTTGTGGTCGAACTGCATCGGGTGAAGCCTCTCGATCCCCTGGCTCTCCAGAGGACGGATGATTATGTCATCGCACTGGAACTGGTTACCGAACATCATGTAGCTGTCGCGGATCGGTGGCGGGGGCTTGGGCGCCAGGCCCTTCCGTATGTTGTCATCTGTGTATTCCTTGATGTACTGCATTGGCGGGGGTGGCAAAGCACTAACCTGCTGTGGTTCACCCATGATGGATGCCTACGAACAGAATTAGGGATTAATTTAAAGATAAATTAATCTCGTTGTCAATAACGATCGTTAGTTATCGTCATTGATAATAATAACGGCACGAATACTGTATGCTACTAGCACTAGGTATTAACTTAGATGTACAGACGAAGGGCTACCTACTTTACGTTTCTTTAGTTAACTAGTTTAGAGTGTGAAAATGTAATTTATTGCTGAAACAACGTGGTGAGAATATGACTAAGAAGGTTAGTGTACAGTAATGTTGCTACACAGCTAGAGCTACTTTAAGCTATATTTCAATGACTACACTATGCAACCATGCTAACGCTAGCCAGCATTAGCAAACTAGCGTTAGCTGATAAATGTGGAGCAGAAGTATTTTGATTAGCTAGTCGAACATTTGAAAAATACATACCTTTTACTGTGAAAAGTGTCAATACTGTGATGTTTGTTTTCTACAGCCAGACTAAATTCCCTTAAACTAATGTGATATTTTCACTTGGATAACGAGCAGAAACCATGGGAGCTAAATTAAGGCACAGCCTCACGCTGTGGCGCTTCACCTCCTCTCTGATTGGTCGGGTTATTTGAACGTGCTGATTGGACCGCTTCGTTGCAATAACATGGACGCTGATTGGTTTACGTGAGTAAAGACACACTACCATGTCTATGCATTCCCCATTTCATTGTAGGGCTGTCTATGTGTAAAATTATGGTTTTCACATTTTGAAATGCAATAATCTAGATGATTTGCGATTATAAATGGGTTTTCTTTTAAAGACTACATTTTATGAATGAACGAGTACATATTTAAGACAGCGTGTATTTTAGACACCGTTGTTTAATCGTATTTTAACACAAAACTACACACAGAGCTGTGTTCTCAGAGGCTCAGGCATATAAAGTGCCAGCCAAGTGTAGGTTGGCGACCGTCTGAGCTGAGACTGCATTAAGGTGATCATTTAAAGACGAGCTGCTCCTGTGATCAGTTTAGCTTGACAAGTGCATCATACAGCTTTAGTTTAGATTCTTCCGTCATTTTGCCTCAAACAGAAACAATCCCTCTGCGCTCTCCATCTGTCAGCTACCGTCTCTGTCTCTCCTTGCTGACATGCGGAGGAGGTTGTTTGGTGTCAGGCCTTAAAGCACATCGGAAGGAAGCAATGTGGGGTTAACTGTGTTAAAATAGTATTTCAGTGGATTCATCCAACACCTTGATCTCATAAATGAACGCGTTAACTTTGTCAGGCCTATTCAATTTAGAATATTGTAAAATACGCTATATCTAGTCAGACTTAAAAAAAGAAAAACTGCCTTCAACATTCAAAAAACTGCAAACTTTTGGCGTGATCAAAAGTAGGTAGTAGATTGACAGTTTTCATTATTTCTGGTTTTTATTTTATTTTAATTGGCTGATGATTATATAGTGCACATCAAAAGTTGTGTTGGGATTTTAAATGTTGGCAGTCTTCCTCAAGCATCATTAAATGTTCCTCACCTATTGAAACATTATCAAAACATACACACACGTGTGTGTGTGTGTGTGTGTATGTGTGTGTTTGCCTATTCAAGGAAGTGGTTTCTCCTACTCTTAACACCTCCGGAAGCTCATGTTAACATCGCACCTTTCCCCCACTCAATGTTTTTCACAAGTTTTTAGTCTGACACTGAAGCACAGGCTGCTGGCAAAGGCTGCTGGCAGGTGACTGTTTGCCATGTACCCCAGAGTCATCTTAAAAGGAACTCTAATCAAGAAATCTCAACAGAAACGAAGGACTTCACCGAGCAATTACAAGGAAAGGTTTTTTGTTTTAGACACACAAGACTTGACCTATTCTGAAAGGCGTCCTGGGGTATGTACTGTTCATCAAGAGGAAGATGGAAAATATTATCGGTGTATATTTTCACCCAAATATGTTCTATTGTTTTAATTGTAAAACAATAATTGACAATAAGACAGTTGGTCACACCTGTAATGTACTAAATAATTGGTACTTCTTCAAAGCTGTACATATGCGTCATAATTGGTATGTGAGCACCAACATTCATGGAGATCCTGTGCACTTGTGTTCAGAAAAAACCTGTCCGGAAAGGCAGCATTGAGCTATCCAGGATAAAGTGTGTTGAGTTTGTATGCAGTGACATTCCCATCCCCTGCAGCAACAAATACCCCTTCCAGGTGAGCTCCAGCACACTTCCCATCCTTTCATCTTCAAATTGGCGGAAGGAGAACATGGCAGAAACTCAATAGGGCCGTTCAAGCAGAGACACAAGGACACTACAGCTACTCTGTGATGCTGCTCTTCTCCACAGGTCTTCTATGACAGCTATTACCTGTACATTTTTGCCCCGGATAATGACTGTCGACAGAGATGGGTCCGGGCGCTTAAGGAAGGTGAGTAGTCCAATCTAAAGACACCCCAACAAAGGCCTTGATCATGATCTCTCTGGTGTTTTGTGCAAACCCACAGTTATGATGTACCGCAAAAGTTTACTGCCCACGCTATGTGGGTTTTTTCACATTATGATTCAGTTTGGCTATTTGCTAAAAGGCTACATATATGCGAATAGAATTGAATATCCTTATTGTTATTGTACACTTTACAATTAAATTGCATTGAATTCTCCTCAGGTGCACTGAATAAATACACAGGTTTATGAATAAAATAAGATAAAAATTTAAAAGGATTAAGGTCATTAATTAAAACACACACACACCATGTTCTGCTATATTACATCTCTTTAAAATACATGATCCACTAACTTCGATCTCTCAGGACCTTATAATAATATAAGACTATAATAAGACTGATTTAATATTTTTATAAATATAAATTATGATAATTATTTAACTTTGGTAAAAGTCTTTACATTTACAGTAAATAAATAAAAATATTCCCAAATAAATTATATATTGTTTTGTACAATTTAACTTTGAAGATTTTGATTGTGTATTTATTTAAAAACCTTTTACAACAAATTTGAATTTTTACTTAATCTTGGTCTCCTCCCAATGCAGAGACAAAGAGTAATAGTTTAGTAGTGAAATACCACCCCAACTTCTGGATGGATGGGAGATGGAGATGTTGTCACCAAACAGAGAAGCTGGCGGCTGGCTGTCATGAGTATGACCCCACAGGATTTGGTACTGACCTCAAACTAGTTTTATTCGAACTCACGCCGAGAAATGTGTGTATAAACCTGTATAAACATGTACCATGTGATATATATGAATGTAAGTAAATTCTTTTTTTTTCTTTTCATAGGTACCAAAAAGCCTCTCCCTAAAACTCCCGACTTTGAGGTAGGACCCTGACTTAATGCAAACTCACACATAAATTACATCCTGTAAAATGTTTAGTTCACTTAATTCGTACATTCATTCAATTTCCATTCAATTAATTTAGTTCACTTAATAGATAAAAAAAAGAATCAACATAATTGACATCCATATACAGTTAATGCTTATAGATATAACAAACGTAAATGAGTGGTCAGCGTTTCCTCTCCTGTTTATCTTGACAGCGCAGCTTGTCGAACGCAGACTCGGGCCCGGTGATGGTGGTGGCTCTCCAGAACTACATCCCCCAGGATGCATCTGACTTGGCCCTGAAGAAGGACCAGGAGTATGTCCTGACTGACAGCTCTCACCCAGAGTGGTGGACCGTGCAGGATGACAGGGGGTAGGCTAACACTGACAAGAGAATAGTTAAAAAAGTATATGTTTCTTTGTCTTCTCAAACTGACACTGTGTTCATGTTTTCCTGTTTTCCTTCTATAGAAACTCTGGGTTTGTACCCTGCATCTACATTGCAGAGAAATCGGGAAGCAACTTCAACAGATTTGTGTGAGTCTCAAATCCAACAATATAGTTTGGTATCAACCATTGTTGGGGGGGGGGGGGGGGTCCCTGTACTTGTGAGTCGCTTTGGATAAGAGCGTCTGGTAAATGACTAAATGGACATGTAACTCCTCAAGTGCAATAACTGCCTACATGTCGACTAGTGCAATAACTGCCTACATGTCGACTAGTGCAATAACTGTCTATATGTCTACTCAACTTACTTATTTTTTATACTGGCCTACTTAACCGGACTACTTAAATTACTTAAATTAAATTACCTAAATTACTTATTTTCTTATTTTTTATATCTGACTTTATCGTGCCCGCCTATTGCTATTGTTATTGCTATTGTTATGTTATTGTCATTATGTATATTACCCTGCAACTCTGTGTGCTATACTTTACCCTGCTGCTGTTGTGAACTGAAATGTCCACCCCCTGGAGGACAAATAAAGGTTCATCTAATCTAATCTAATCTAGATAGACCTATCAAATATTTTAAGTGCTTGTTACAAAAAGTGGGTAGGTTCTGGAAAGGAATGCAGAACCACTCCAGGGATTACGGTTTGATGTGTTGAACGTGTTCATCTGTAGATGGTACAACAAGAACATCACAAGGGCTCGAGCTGAGGAACTTCTGATGCAGGAGGTACGGTCAGAACGCTCACACAATCAGAACTGATTACTTCATTAACGTATTTATTAAATCATTAGATGTCCAGATAAATGTTACCCCAACTTCAGGATATTTCAAGACTATCTGTCTGTGTCTAAAGATAGTTACATTGGAGAATCTATGTATTTGTATGTAATTGTGTATTTGGGGTATATGTGTCCAATGCTCCATCTGCAACGTGATCCAAATACTTGGATTTGATTGGTTGTGACGATGTGGTTTTTGCCAGCAAGGATGCAAGGGCTGCAATTGCAGGATGCGTGTGTGTTTTCACACCTACAAGTGCCTCTTCAAACCACACCGATAGCTCAGCTTCAGGATTTCCTGTTGTAAACGTGTCATGCAGGTTCACAGGCAAAGTTTGAGACTTGATTTCCACGACTGTGCTCGTCTGTTGTCCAAACACTCTGAGAAACCATTTGTATTATTGTATTAACTAATGTAAGAACCATTTGAATATCCCCTAAGTAGATCAAATAATAATCACATAATGGATACTTCAGTTCTTTAATAATGGTTCATGCCTGTTTGTGCGTCTGCATGTCCAGGGCAAAGAAGGGGCCTTTATGGTACGAGACTCCAGTCAGGCCGGCGTCTACACTGTGTCTGTTTACACCAAAGCACCGGGGTAATCATTCGCTTAGTCAGCTATCGCTAATGTACTGACAACACATTGAAAGGACTGAGGTACGGCTTGATCTTTGGGGGGGATAATGTGCTTGAAATTGCTTTAAGATCGACCGTCAGATGTTTCTTGAACTGATAAGAACATACACAACGAAATGGCTGAAGAAACCAGCTAAATTCATCAGCAACGACGCAATTTAACCGTCGCATGTACAGGACAGGGCTGCGATGGGGTCGTCGACACACACTCTCCCTCTCTCTCTTTGCAGGTCAAACGGGGTGAAGAATCCACAGGTGAAGCATTACCAGATAAAGGAAGCGGAGAAAGATACGTTCAGGTTTTACCTGGCAGAGAAATACCTTTTCAGCACTATTCCTGAGCTGATCCAATACCACCAGCACAATGCTGCAGGTGGGGAGCGCTTCCTGTGAACCACACTCACACATGCACACCAACACACACACTCAGGCAGGCAGGCAGGCAGAGACATATATACGCACACCAGTTTAACATTCGCCCCAAGGGATAATTAGCACAGCTTAAAGATTAATTCACTGTAAAATTGTTTTGTACATCAAATTCGTAGCTTGTCACCCAAGGACAAGATCATTTTCTGCTCGGAGAGAGTTGTGGGGGAAGCCTGGCCATTAGACTTACCAGAAGTCTTAACTCTTAAGAGGTTACAATATTGTACATAGACTTATCCTTGGTGACTAGACCTGACATAGTGTGTGCGTGTGTCTGTGTGTCTATGTGTGTGTGCATGCGTGTGTGTGTGTATTCCCTGGCAGGTCTGATCACGCGTCTGCGACACCCTGTGACGCTTGTCAAAGACGGCTCGCAGCCGGCTCTCTTTGAAAGCTCTCCAGGTAAGAAGCCTGGTGTCAGGTGGCTAAGCGGTTAGGGAATCTGCCTACTGATCAGAAGGTTGCCGAAGGAACCCCAGGTTCGATTCCCGGCTGTGCCCCAAAAAATTACGTTGTGTCCTTGGGCAAGGCACTTCACCCCTACTTGCCTAGGGGAAATGTCCCTGTGTATTTGCTGTAAATCGCACTGGATTAGAGCGTCTGCCAAATGACTAAATGTAAATTGAACCTCATTAGTGATGTCGCCCGCTCACAATTGGCTATGCATCCGTGGCCTCGTGGGTACTGTAGTTCCACCTTTGTGAATGTCCTTCAGCAAGCGAGTGGGAGGTGGAGCCTGCGGACATGGTTCTGGGGGAGGAGCTGGGGAGCGGGGAGTTTGGACTGGTGGTGCAGGGGATGTGGAGGGACAGGAAGGTGGCCGTGAAGATGCTGAGAAAGGGGGCCATGTCGGAGGAGGACTTCAAGGAGGAGGCCGTGGTGTTGACGTAAGTGGACCGGTGGACGTGGTTGTTGTGGAGATGAAGGACCGCAGCATATCATGTTGGATCGTGTCAAAAAATGTGTGTGTGTGTGTGTGTGTGTGTAACAGGAAGCTGTCGCACCCGAAGCTCGTCCAGTTGTACGGTGTGTGTACCCAGCACTCCCCCACGTGTCTGGTGTTCGAGTTCATGGAGCAAGGCTGCCTGTCGGACTACCTCCGGGCCACCAGGGGGCATCTGTCTCCGGACACGCTCCTGGGAATGTGCCTGGACGTCTGCGAGGGCATGGCCTACCTGGAGAGCTGCAACTTCATCCACAGAGACCTGGTACTTTTAGAAAAGAAAGAAAAGCTGATATCTGAAGAGTGATGTTAATACGGAGTGATATTCCATTTCTCCTTCCGATCTCTGTCTCACAGGCGGCCAGAAACTGTCTGGTCTCTAGAGACAATGAGGTCAAGGTGTCCGACTTTGGGATGGCCAGGTAAGATCCCCCCCCCCCCCCCCCCCTTCCCCTGAGGTGAGAACTTCTAGTTCATCCACAGGGGCTAAAGCAGGGGTCTCCAATCCTGGTCCTCGAGGGCCGCTGTCCTGAAGGTTTTAGATGTTTCCCTGCTCCAGCACACCTCCACAGAGCTTGATAACGACGCTTCATTAGAATCAGGTGTGCTAGAGCAGGGAAACATCTAAAACCTTCAGGACAGCAGCCCTCGAGGACCAGGATTGGAGACCCCTGGGCTAAAGCATGTGTGGTGTATACCTGCTGACCTGTCGAGGGGAGAAAGCAGGAATGCTGTTGCCCTCTCCTGCTGACCTCCATGTTTCTCCTCAGGTTTGTTTTGGATGACCAGTATACGAGCTCTCAGGGCTCCAAGTTTCCCGTCAAGTGGTCGTCTCCTGAGGTCATCAAATACAGCAAGTTCAGCAGCAAGTCGGACGTCTGGTCTTTCGGTCTGGCTGACCTTTCACCTTTGTCTGTCCGTTTGTCTGCGTGATTAAGAAGCCTGGTTGTCTGTCTAACTGCTGTTCCTCTCCCCTCCCCTCCTCAGGTGTGTTGATGTGGGAGGTGTACAGCGAAGGTCGTCTGCCCTATGAGAACCGCTCCAACGCGGAGGTGATGGAGTCCCTGATCGCGGGCTTCCGGCTGCTCAAGCCTCGACAGACCCCCGATGCTGTGCACCAGCTCATGGAGTGGTGCTGGAAGGAGGTGGGTGACCCTGTCTCACGCTCCCTTCACAAATATGGCACCCAACACTTTTCACTTTTTTGGTTTCTTTAAAGTATAACTCACTTTATAACTTCTTTTCAGTATTGTAACACTTGTTAAATGACCAGTGGAATACAAACAAAAAGTGTTTGTGTCAGTGTGAACTTCTGTCTCTCTGCACACGTAGAAACCAGAAGACCGACCATCCTTTGCTGTCCTGCTGCATGAACTGGCCTCCTTCTCAGATCTCTAACCTCTGTTCTCACACACACACACACACACATGCACACGCACACACACACGCACACACGCACACACCTGTACAATACGGAGTCTGTATGTACAAAGACGTAGGAGTAATTGATATTTATTTATTTGTTTGCCTGGATTCCCAGTTACTGTACCAGTAACTTTGGCGTCAACCTGTGTTGATAAGTGTGAACTTAACTGTGCATGTGGTCCGTGAGAAAATAAAAGTGTACCCACAGAAATTTCCCTGTTCCCTGTGTGTCTGGTGACAGTCTCTCCTCAGAAGCAGATTCTGGTTTAGTCCTTTAGAGGGCAGAAAGAGGCCATGTTTTCAGACTCACCCTTCTCGTCTCTCATCCTACAGATTCTGCACATGCTCTGTATGTACGAAGCTCAACCTGTGTTGGCCTCACTGCTAGGTCATGTTTATTTCTATACACAAGGTACCTTTTTACTCTACGTTGAATCATTTAGGAATAAGATCATTAAGAATTTCGCCTGGATTACGTTTCGCATTTAATTAGTACCAGCTGAAAGCTGGTCACATGAAACCTTATGAACATGACACTTGCTGTCCAGAAACTTAGGGTTCTGTTAGGAATACTTATTTGAAAAGGTTCTAATACACTTTGTTAAGTTGTTTTAATAGTAGGTTTACCGCACATAATTCTTACTGCATGTTTTTGTCAGCATCAACATTCTCTTTTTCTGTAATAGTGCTGTAGTGTAGTATACAGGTCTAACCAACTGAACGATCCTGGGTGGCTGTAAGCGGCTGCAGTTTGAAGCCGGTCTTACATGCCTTCCTGTTACTGTGACAACAAGGCACACTGGGCACACAATACTGGCATAGCAATGTGGAGCAGTCAGTAGTCAGAGTACATGGGAAGAAACTGAAAATGTAACAGAAATACCGCACACTGCCAATACGATGTCCTGAAAATACTGGCAAGTTAGATCGTTAAAACTAAAGCTAGAATGATCTGGACTGTTTTCCAAGAAACACTTTCAGCTAAGGTATCCTCTTCTTCCTAAGGGTTAGTGGTTCTTAACCTTGTTGGAGGTACTGAACCCCCACAGTTTCATGTGCGCATTCACCGAACCCTTCTTAAATGGTCGTGTCATCACGAATCATATGAGTCGGAAGTGTCTTGACCTCTGCCGAACCCCTGAGACTGACTCACCGATCGAACCCAGGTTAAGAACCACAAGGTCGGGGCCTTTGTGAACTCTCAGGCATCTTTGCAAATGCGACTGCTCGGTAAGTGGGCCTCTTGTTTGCTTGAACTTGGCATAAAGTTATTTTTATTTTACCTGGAGCATAGTTAAACGAGTTAAGAGTGATCTAACCTAACAGAGATAGGTGGCCTAAGTGGCGATTTGGTGTGATTGGTACTTGAAATCGTGGGACGCTCAACATCACTGAGCACCAGTTGGCTGCTGTGCGCCTGGCCCTTTAAGGAAATGCACTTGCAGCCATTTTCTGCTCTTTGTGTGGGGTGGATTAGCGGATAGGCACATAGTAAAAAAACGAGAGCATCCATCGGGGGAAGAGAAGGCGAGCAAAAACGTCCCGTAAATTCTCGCATCGCCGTCGGCAGGAGTGCGACATTGTCCGCCCCGTCTTGACCCGGACGGACATGCGAGTTGCAGGTATGTGCGCCAAACCCCGGCGGACGCGCAGTGATAGATGCGCTGCGCCTGATGAGGATGGCTGGAGGGAGCTGATCTCCTTTCTAGGGGGTGCACCATCACGTTTGTTGAGAAAAAAAAGAAAATAATATTATAACGCATAGGCCTCCGTTTCGCCTTTCTCATTCATGATCGATGTGCCTTAATGTTTGATTTGATTTGGGTGGGGGGGGGGACCGCTCATTCCTGTGAATGGAGCTCCGTTATCTCGCCATTGCCTAACGTCAGAGTAGAAATGGCATCATGGGTGAGAGATGGGTGGGGTGGACAGGATCCGGACGGTGGAAGATGCTCTTTTCCTTGTCTCTTTAATAAGGTGAATGCTTTGGGAAAGATCGCACATTATGGTTGTAGCCTCTCCTTCAAAATACATATATATGGGTGTATATATATATATACGAGGGGGGAAATAGGGAATATTTCGGATTGATTGCCTTGTAATCATGACCGAGATCAAAGCTCCCGTGCATTTCAACCAAGTGTTTTTTACGACCGTAGTTTAATAATAAAAAATGTGCAACACTTTGAACCTCGAAAGTAATATAAGCAACATTATGAGACAGGCCGACACATAGTATCTCCCTAAGAGGAGCCCTGCCACATTTCATGATGGGGGTGTGGGGGGGTGAGGCGGGTGACAGGTGCATCTACATTCTACTTCCGTCTCAGCCGCCTTGTCCAAGCTTTTTTAAATCCAGTGCAACGCCGCGCATCCAAAACTAACATTTGTCCTCTTCGTGTGTTAAATGTGCTGTCGAATCATCAACCAACGGTTCTGAAATGGATCCTGTTTCAATTGTGTAAGGAAGACAAATGCATGGGTTGATGGGTTCTACTGGAGTCTGTACAATCATCCAATGTTCAGATACAGTAGTTTATATTCCTGGGTTTATGAAATGATTACATGACACGGTTCATCTGCAGGCTGCCTTACTGAGGTTTCATGCCATTCACATTACAGAAAGGATATTCAAAATGACGCTTGATTATTTCTAATGGGAAGGACTATAGGCTAGCCAGCCGAACTGCTGTATGCATCCTGCTCAATAGGCTGCAAGCCTACATCCACATCAGAGAGAATGACCGACCTACAGGCAGCATACCATACCCTGCTCTGCTCGCATAGCCTGTCACTGCTGTAGGTCATGTGATCAAGCCTATGTCTGTCAGGCTCTGAATATTCATGTGATATGCATTGTTGTTGGTTAGACAGAGTAGGCCATGTCATCATGCCCCCCCCCCCAGGCATACATTCCTCAGGGGGCTGGCTGAGGACACAAACACGCTGTATGTCCTGCGTGTGTGCATGGATGCCTGTGCTGTTTCCCTCCTCGCCCCAGTCAGAGGGTTGAGGAGAATGGTAGCTTGTTACGACGATGGCCAGAGGGGATCCCATCAAGTGGTGACCCGGACGTGACACACTTTCATCTCTCTCTCTGTGTCTCTCTCTCTCTGTGTCTCTCTCTCTCTTTCTCTCTGTGTGTCTCTCTCTCTCTCTCTCTGTCTCTCTTTCTCTCTCTTTCTCTTTTCAACTGTCTCACTCAGACGTAAAGGGCTTCATTGACCTGCCAAAAAGAGACCTCTGTCCCTCTCTCTCTATGGCTTGCTATACGTCTTCCTGTCATGTACTGTCTGCCCCTTCCTTTCCACCTCTCCTTTTTTCTCTAAGTCTTCATTCTTCTTCCTCTGTCTCCACTCTCCATCCCCACCATGCTCCTTCCTAGGTGTGGACCTGGCCTGCTCTGGCAGATACAGGAACATACCGGAATGCAGGGGGGAATGGAGAGATCCATGCGTGTGTATGCATGGGTCTGAGTGTGTGTTTCTAAAAGCCGTTGAGGCCAAAAGATTGTTGTCTTAAGTGTGGGAAAGTTTATTCAGTCACCCAAGGGCCTGGATGAGTGTCCCAACAGTATATCCCTCCTGACCGGAGGACGGACAGACTGACTGACTTTTTAGGGTAAACATCCAGAGGTGTGTCTGTATGTCGGTTGAGGCCCAACAAGCATGTCATACTGTGGTGATGAAAGGGAACAGGAAAACCCCACCCAGCTGTGCTGCTCTTCCTCTTAGCTGTTCCAGTGCAGCTGTGACACCTTCTACACACACACCATCACCGTCTCACACACTTCTCACTGTCTGAGGGGAAACTATTCGTCACTATTCCATGACCTTGGTTAGCAGTGGGAGGTTAGCAGTGGTAGGTTAGCTGTGGCAGGTTAGCTGTGGCAGGTTAGCAATGCTAAATGAACAGCTTAGGTCCCCAGCTTCGTAGTGTGGGTCTCTGGGGTGGGGGGGGGGGGTGCGGGATGCGGGGTTAGCCTCCTTCTCCCACTGCCCCCATCAGGGCCCGGGGGAGGTGAAGGAGATTAGCGGTCGTGTCAACCCCTGTCTGTCATATCCGAGGTGAGCCACCCACTCCTGACAGGCACATGATGCAGCCCCTCACACGCACACACACACGCGCACACACACTGTTCACACAAAGCAGACTTTTCCTGTGGAATAGGAGGCTGGACACACACACACATCGGACTATAATGATGACTGGTTTATGAGCCACCACAGCTTCCTTGTTTCCTGTCATCACCAGAGCATCATGGCTAACTTTAGCCGTGTAACTTCAACCTTAGCTTGTCTCGTCAACATGGCCGCCAACAGGTGCCCCTGCTGTAGGGAAAACAAGCAGAGACAGATGGAGGTTCGGAGTCAGGGAGGAAATGAAACCGAATACCCAGACTAGAATACCTGCCACCGCTTTTAGAGGGGGGGGGGGGGGGGGGGGGGGGGGGCGTGGATGAAATTCCTGACGCTGGTGCTTTTTGTCGGCTGTCTGAAACGTGGTGGATTTTCCTGGGCGTCGTTCATCGGACGCTCTTGTCTCCCTGTCGCTCTCTGACAGACTGGGGAGCAGCGTGAGTGAGTGAGCCCGCGTTACCATGACGACCCACGTGACCCTGGAGGATGCCCTGTCCAACGTGGACCTGCTGGAGGAGCTGCCCCTCCCCGACCAGCAGCCCTGCATTGAGCCCCCGCCCTCCTCCATCATGTACCAGGTACATGCCCACACACACACACATACTCCTACACACAGACAATAACACACACACTCATTCTCGCCAATATTTTTAACTCTCTCCTCTCTCATTTCTCTCTCTCTCTCCTCTCTCTCTCCTCTCCCTCTCCTCTTTCTCCTCTTTCTCCTCTTTCTCTCTCTCTTTCTCTCTTTCTCTCTCTCTCCAGGCCAACTTTGACACCAACTTTGAGGACAGGAATGCGTTTGTGACTGGCATCGCCCGCTACATAGAACAGGCCACTGTGCATTCAAGCATGGTGAGAGACCCATAGAGCCAGGACACAGGCCGCATTGGATTCTGGGATGCCAGTTCCACATCTGAGCGGTCCAATCTTGGCTTGCCATCTCTGTTAAAACATCCACTGGGTGTTGTTAGGCAGACACACACAAACACGCACACACATATTGAAGACAAACCCTTTTATGCAAAAAGACCCTAGTGTTGTTTGTGTGGTGGCTTTACAGTCTGGTTCCTCTTTTAGTGGGTTTTGGTTAAAGATAGGCTACACGCACGCACGCACACACACACACACACACACTGAATCAGGCTGCCGCTTGACCGGCGAAGAGGAATGAGTAGAGTGTGTGATGTGACTCACAACGAGGGGAACCAAGGTTTCATTCAACCTTTATTTAAATCAGGAAGTGCAATCGAGGTTCTTTCTTTTTTCCCCCTCCTCGAATGAAAAATGTGTCAAATGTCAACGTACGCTGCAGCATTAACGCGTCCAACATTTGAACAGACCAAACCGATAGTCCCAGTATCTGAAAACGCTCTGAAAACGGACTGGCTTAGTATCATTTAGACTCCATTGAAGGTGTTTTTTTCCCCCCACTGTGTTGTTGTGTTAGTCCTGGGGCTTATGGCCGTGCTGTGTCTCTGTCCACCCAGAATGAGATGCTGGAGGAAGGCCATGAGTATGCTGTCATGCTGTACACCTGGAGGAGTTGTTCCAGGGCCATTCCCCAGGTAACACACACACACACGCCCCTTCACACACACACCTTCACACACACACTGCTACTTTACATTTTGCCATTTAGCAGACGCTCTTATCCAGAGCGACATACAGCAAGTACACATCCCCCCTGAGGCTAGTAGGGTGAAGTGGACACAACGTCATGTTGACAAAGCCGGGGTTTGAACCGGGGACCTTCCGATTACAAACCCGACACACCCGATTACTAAACAACAAAGGGTGTTGCCAGATAACATCCCTCCTCACTTTCGCATCTTCCCACAACTTCCTCATTGCTCTTATTTCACCATTGCTCTTATTCCACCATTGCTCGTCCAATCCCCGGCCAGTGTCCACTCTGAAACCTCACCCTCGACCAATAGCAACACAAGGCCCACAGAAGCATCCAATGATGATCGCAGCGTCCACAGATCGAAACACACCCAGAGCTCCAGAGCTAGCCGTGCTGAGCGTCCCTCGCACCTGAAGCTGTGTAACACCCCCCTCTTGTGGCCCGCAGGTGAAGTGCAACGAGCAGCCCAACAGAGTGGAGATCTACGAGAAGACCGTGGAGGTGCTGGAGCCCGAGGTCACCAAGCTCATGAAGTTCATGTACTTCCAGGTACTCCCAGCTTCCTCTCCGACCCTCTGACCTCTCGGCTCGCCCGGTTAAGGGTCATGTGCTTGGACCGCTGGGTCAGCCGGTAGATCTCCCATGATGGAGTAGGGAGGGAGGGAGAGAGAGGGTCGGAGGGAGGATGAAACTAGGCGCCAGAACGGTATTTTTCTTACCAGTTAATGAAGGAAACAGAGAGAGTAGCAGACTTCTGCCTTGACCAGTCAGTGAGTAATCGGTCCCCTCCCTCCCTCCCTCCATCCCTTCCTCCCTCCCCCCCCCCTCCCCCCCCCCCTCCCCCAGAGGAAGGCCATCGAGCGCTTCTGTGGGGAGGTGAAGCGTCTCTGTCACGCCGAGCGCAGGAAGGACTTTGTGTCGGAGGCGTACCTGCTGACGCTGGGCAAGTTCATCAACATGTTCGCCGTCCTGGACGAGCTGAAGAACATGAAGTGCAGCGTGAAGAACGACCACTCTGCCTACAAACGGTACAACACGCTCACACACACGCGCACGCACTCGCTCATCGCCTGTTAGCATGCCAGCAGAGCCCTTGCTCGCTACCTGTTAGCATGCTTTTTAATGTTACTGTAGGGTGTGGATCTGATAGCATGCTAGCTAACGTTCAGTGAGAAATCTGTTAGCACGCTGCCTAAGGCCCAGTGTTTGACATTAGCCTGCGAGCTGGGGCCTTTTGTAACCCCTGTGATTCCTCGTGCTCCAGGGCGGCCCAGTTCCTGAGGAAGATGGCCGACCCCCAGTCCATCCAGGAGTCCCAGAACCTCTCCATGTTCCTGGCCAATCACAACAGGATCACGCAGGTTGGCATGGAAACGTCTAGGCGTAGAAGTTGATCGCTAGATCGAGAGGTCTCAGGTGCAAATCTACTCTCATTGTACAATTGCTTTGGGAAAAGAAGAAATTCTTTATCACTACAGGCATGAAACACAGACGCCTCGCTGTAAATTACAGTGCCCTGTGCTATCATGAAGACATCATGATTACATTAGGATAACATGACCCAAACACACAGACCCTTACGGAATCATCTGGATCAGGGTTTAGACTAGGGATCACCAATCCTGGTCCTCGCGGGCCGCTGTCCTGACAGTTTTAAATGTTTCCCTGCTCCAACACACCTCCACAGAGCTTGATAACGACCTTTCATTAGAATCAGGTGTGCCGGAGCAGGGAAACATCGAAAACCGTCAGGACAGCGGCCCTCGAGGACCAGGATTGGTGACCCCTGGTTTAGACTCCTGCTTCTCTCAGGGTGTCAGTACTGTATGAATGCCGTGACCCCTGACCCCCTGACCTCGCGTGTCTAGTGCCTGCACCAGCAGCTGGAGGTCATCCCCGGATACGAGGAGCTGCTGGCCGATATCGTCAACATCAGCGTGGATTATTACGAGAACAAGATGTACCTGACCCCCAGCGAGAAGCACATGCTGCTCAAGGTAGCCCCCCCCCCCCCCTCCCCTGGTGTGTGTTTGTGTGTGTGCGTACATGGAGGAGCTGACACACCTGTGCGCGTCTCTCAGGTGATGGGCTTCGGCCTGTATCTGATGGACGGTAACGTCAGCAACATCTACAAGCTGGACGCGAAGAAGAGGATCAACCTGGGGAAGATCGACAAGTTCTTCAAGGTTAGGATCTCTCTCTCTCCCTCTCTCTCTGTCTCTCTCTCTCTCCTCTCTACTTCTCTATGTCTCTCTGTCTCTCCTTTCTACTTCTCCTTGTCTCTCTATCTCTCCTCTCTACTTCTCTTTGTCTTTCTCTGTCTCTCTCTCCTCTCTACCTCTCTGTCTCTTTTTTTAATCTATCTCTTTCTTTCTTACCATAAACTCCCTCCTACTGCCGGAATATGTGTCAATGTGTATTGGCGTTGGTGAAGGGTAACCAAGTCTGAACCAAGTCACTGCGTGTGTGTGTGACTGTGTGTGTGACTCTGCGTGTGTGCAGCTCCAGGTGGTGCCTCTGTTTGGGGACATGCAGATCGAGCTGTCGCGCTACATCGAGACCAGCGCTCACTACGAGGAGAACAAGTCCAAGTAAGACACGCGCGCACACACACACACACACACACACATACACGCCGACACTCACTCACACAGACTCACCCCCGCCCTCTCATCTCATCTCTCATGGTTCTGTAACTGACATCTTTCAACCAACCCCTCTCCCCTTCCCCAGGTGGACATGCACCCAGAGCAGCATCTCCCCCCAGTATAACCTGTGCGAGCAGATGGTGCAGATCCGGGACGACCACATCCGCTTCATCTCGGAGCTGGCGCGCTACAGCAACAGCGAGGTGGTGACGGGCTCCGGCCTAGACAGCCAGAAGTCTGACGAGGAGTACCGGGAGCTGTTCGACCTGGCCCTGAGGGGCCTGCAGCTGCTGTCCAAGTGGAGCACGCACGTCATGGAGGTGGTAAGTGGACCGGGTAGCTGGTGTGTGTGTGTGTCCGCGCTGGCTAGCGCTACGTGCTCGGGTGTGACAGGCTGACTATTGCACCCCTTGTGCGAGCGTGTGTCAGGGTACCCCCCCCCCCCCACCCCCGCCCCCTTCAGTAACCCCCTGCCTCCCCCCCCCCTCTCAGTACTCGTGGAAGCTGGTTCACCCCACAGACAAGTTCTGCAACAAGGACTGCCCCGGCACGGCCGAGGAGTACGAGCGAGCCACGCGCTACAACTACACCAGCGAGGAGAAGTTTGCCCTGGTGGAGGTCATCGCCATGATCAAGGGACTGCAGGTGGCGTAGCCTTTCCAGGGCCGGGGGGATGGAGGGGTGGAGGATGGAGGGGTGGGGGGATAGAGGATGGAGGATGGAGGGGTGGGGGGATGGAGGATAGAGGATGGGGGGATGGAGGATGGATGGGTGGGGGGATGGAGGAAGGAGGGGTGGGGGGATGGAGGATGGAGAGGTGGGGGGATGGAGGATGAGGGTGGCAGGGGTCGATGGACGGACGAGGGCTGACGATGACGCCGTTGTCTCCCCAGGTGCTCATGGGCCGCATGGAGTCCGTGTTCAACCAGGCCATCAGGAACACCATCTACGCTGCGCTGCAGGACTTCGCCCAGATGACCCTGAGGGAGCCGCTCCGCCAGGCCGTGCGCAAGAAGAAGAACGTCCTCATCAGGTAGCCCCGCCCCCACCTCCCCCTCGCCAGGCAACGCCTCCATATACGGATGCCACGATTGGCCGGCGGTCGCTGTGTTGCTCGGTTACGTGTCTTTGTTTTCGGTTTTCTGACCCTCCTTCTGACCCGTTCCACAGCGTCCTCCAGGCCATCCGGAAGACCATCTGTGACTGGGAGGGGGCCAGGGAACCCCCCAACGACCCCTGCCTGAGGGGGGAGAAGGACCCCAAGGGAGGGTTCGACATCAAGGTGCCCCGGAGAGCTGTGGGGCCCTCCAGCACACAGGTAGGGGGGGGGGGGGGGGGGGTGGAGCAGGCAGGAGGGGTGGCGTGGTCAGAGGGTTGAACCAGATGGGGGATGAGGGGGAGGTGCTTCTGAATAGACTTTCCTCTCTCATTCAGTTCTCACCTTGCTCTCTCCCCCCCTCCTACCTGTCTCTCTCTCCCCTCCCCTGCCCTGTCTCTCTCTCCCCCCCCCTCCCTGTCTGTCTCCCTCCTCCCTGTCTCTCTCCCCCTCTCTGTCCCCCCCTCCTTCCTGTCTCTCTCTCCCCCCCTCCGCCCTGTCTCTCTCTCCCCCCCCTCCCTGTCTGTCTCCCTCCTCCCTGTCTCTCTCCCCCTCTCTGTCCCCCCCTCCTTCCTGTCTCTCTCTCCCCCCCTCCGCCCTGTCTCTCTCTCCCCCCCTCCCTGTCTGTCTCCCTCCTCCCTGTCTCTCTCCCCCTCTCTGTCCCACCCTCCTTCCTGTCTCTCTCTCCCCCTCCTCCCTGTCTCTCTCTCTCCCTCCCTCCTCCCTGCAGCTGTACATGGTTCGCACCATGCTGGAGTCTCTCATAGCGGACAAGAGCGGCTCTAAGAAGACCCTGCGCAGCAGCCTGGACGGGCCCATCGTCCTGGCCATAGAGGACTTCCACAAGCACTCCTTCTTCTTCACACACCTGCTCAACTTCAGCGGTAACACACACACACACACACACTCCTGCATATACAAATGGGCGTGTGGATCTGGGGCTGAGTTTGCGGGACTGCGGACTTACTTGGCTCCCCCCCTTCCCCTCCCCTCCCCCCTGGTCCCGTCCAGAGGCCCTGCAGCAGTGCTGTGACCTCTCCCAGCTGTGGTTCCGGGAGTTCTTCCTGGAGCTCACCATGGGCCGCCGGATCCAGTTCCCCATCGAGATGTCCATGCCCTGGATCCTCACCGACCACATCCTGGAGACCAAGGAGCCCTCCATGATGGAGTAAGAGCCGTGTGTGTGCGCGATGTGTGTGCGTGTGCGAGTATGAGTGTGTGTGTGTGAGAGAGCGGGAAACTGGGAGAGATTCAGAATGACCGAAAGAGAGAAGGAGAGAGCGGCTGAGAGAAGAGAGAGGGGGGGGAAAAAAGAGAAGGGGAGCGTGGTCTGTTAATGTTGTGGGGGGGGGGGGGGGGTAGAAATGTCTCTGACGTTAGCGTAGCCTTGACTCTGGTCTTCACAGCGAGCCTCACTGTCCCCCCCCCCCCCCCCCCCCCCCCCCCCAGGTACGTGCTGTACCCACTGGACCTCTACAACGACAGCGGCTACTACGCTCTCACCAAGTTCAAGAAGCAGTTCCTGTACGACGAGATCGAGGCTGAGGTCAGACCGGGGGCGCCTAAAGCACAAACCGTGCCCCTCGCACGCGCACACACGCTCCCTCCTTCTCACCCACCCAACCTGACCGCTGACTCCTCCCCTCGTTCCAGGTTAACCTCTGCTTCGACCAGTTCGTGTACAAGCTGGCGGATCAGATATTCGCCTACTACAAGGCCATGTCTGGGAGGTGAGGAGACCTGCTTTCACACACGATGGTTTCGTAGAGAGCGGATCTCTGGTGGCGCTCAGGTCCCCCACCAGGAAGCAGAACGTGATGTGTGTGTGTTCTCTCGTCCCCCAGCGTTCTCCTGGACAAGCGCTTCAGGGCAGAATGTAAAAACTACGGCGTGATCATCCCTTACCCGCCCTCCAACCGCTACGAGACCCTGCTGAAGCAGAGACACGTACAGGTACGGCGCACACACCTCCACACGCACTAACACACACACACGCTTGCACTGTGGCACAATGGCAGATGGAATGTCCCTTGCAAATAGCTTGCAGTGCTGTCTATAACTTTCTCCCCCTCCTCCCCCCCCCTCTCTCTCTCCCCCTCTCTCTATCTCTCTCTCTCCCCCCCTCTCTCTCTCTCTCCCCCTCTCTCTCTATCTCTCTCTCCCCCCCTCTCTCTCTCCCCCCCCTCTCTCTCTCTCTCTCCCCCCCTCTCTCTCTCCCCCCCCCCTCTCTCTCTCTCTCCCCCCCCTCTCTCTCTCTCCCCCCCTCTCTCTCTCTATCTCTCTCTCCCCCCCCCTCTCTCTCTCCCCCCCTCTCTCTCTCCCCCCCCCTCTCTCTCTCTCTCCCCCCCCTCTCTCTCTCTCCCCCCCTCTCTCTCTCTATCTCTCTCTCCCCCCCCTCTCTCTCCCCCTCTCTCTCTCTCTCTCCCCCCTCTCTCTCTCCCCCCCTCTCTCTCTCTCTCTCTCCCCCCCCCTCTCTCTCTCTCCCTCTCTCCTGCAGCTGCTAGGTCGCTCTATCGATCTGAACCGTCTGATCACTCAGAGGATCTCGGCAGCCATCTACAAGTCTCTGGACCAGGCCATCAGCCGCTTCGAGAGCGAGGACCTCACGTCCATCGTGGTGAGGACACACACACACGCACGCGCACTTTTAAAAGAGGACGTGCCGTTCAGGCAGACTGTGGATGGAAACTAAACACAGTCATTTACATTTATTCATTTAGCAGACAATTTTATCTAAAGCGACTTACGAGAGAGCTTTACAAAAGCGCTTCAGTAATGGAGCATAGCAGTCATACCAGGTCACACACATCCTGTACACCTCCCTGCTTTCTGTTTCGACCTCCCTTCTCCTCCCTCCCTCCCTCCTCCATCCCTCCCCCCCCAGGAGCTGGAGTGGCTGATGGAGATCAACCGCCTGACCCACCGGCTGCTGTCCAAGCACATGACCCTGGACAGCTTCGACGCCATGTTTCGCGAGGCCAACCACAACGTATCGGCGCCGTACGGCCGCATCACGCTGCACGTCTTCTGGGAGCTCAACTTCGACTTCCTGCCCAACTACTGCTACAACGGCTCCACCAACCGGTGAGTGAGAGAGCGTGAGCGAGCGTGTGTGTGCGTGTGTGAGGGAGTGCGTGACTGAGCGCTCTGCGGCCCCTGTGTCCCCAGCTTCGTGCGTACGGCCATCCCCTTCACCCAGGAGCCTCAGCGGGACAAGCCAGCCAACGTTCAGCCCTACTACCTGTACGGCTCCAAGGTGCGGGGCCGCGCACTCCGCTGCAGCACGGACCCCCGCTCAGGCTGGGGGGGGGCCTGCTGCTCATCCACACATCACTGCTTGTCAACCAGGATTTCAATATCTGATATCAGTTCTCGCTTTTCTCTTCCCCCCCCCCATGTCTCTCTCTCTCTCTCTCTCTCTCTCTCTCTCTCTCTCCTCCCTCCTCTCCCTCCCTCCTTCTCTCTTTCTCTCTCTCTCTCTCTCTCTCCCTCCTCTCTCTCTCTCCCCCCCCCCTCTCTCTCTCTCCCCCCCTCTCTCTCGCCCTCCTCTCTCCCTCTCTCTCTCCCT
Source organism: Protosalanx chinensis (assembly GCA_030340685.1). Taxonomy (NCBI): domain Eukaryota; kingdom Metazoa; phylum Chordata; class Actinopteri; order Osmeriformes; family Salangidae; genus Protosalanx; species Protosalanx chinensis. The sequence continues at coordinate 4,541,932 of CM059330.1, forward strand.
CTCTCTCTCCCTCCTCTCTCTCTCTCTCTCTCCCGCTCTCCAGCCTCTGAACATAGCCTACTCCCACATCTACAGCTCCTACCGGAACTTTGTCGGCCCACCCCACTTCAAGACCATCTGCCGTCTCCTTGGTTACCAGGGCATCGCCGTGGTGAGGTAGAAGTACAGGGTAACGAAATACGGTTAGCATCCAACCAGAAGTGCAAAACCGTTATGACAACCGAATATAATAATAAATATGGGTATACTCAGAATATACACAGTATGAACAGTATAATCAGAATATACGTTAATACAGAATGTACAGATTAAAGTGATTTTAGACAAATGTACATCTGTATAGTACAAGATGCTACAGTATTAAACAGAAATTACAGGGTTGCATGTATGTACAGTTAGTGCAAATGACATGGAAAGTGTTCTAGAATATCATCAGGCCATGTGGACTGATGAAACCACCGTGTTATTACTCATGCCCCTAAGAAAATTGTTTTATATAAATAAATGCATGTTGCTACCAAATCTTAAACTTTAATTCTGGGTTATCCTTAAGTCCGTTTTGATCCGTCAATAATCCGTCAGCTTATTACGCAGCGCCACGGTGACAGTCCTAGCAGGGGAGGTGCCGCTCCGAAGGATTGCTTTGGAAACACCCGCCTCCTGTCACCGGAGCGCATCAGACAACCAAATTAGATATTCCCCTGTTGATCGGGGATTAGGGATTACTAGATTACTGGTGTTCTGTTCTGGCTGTACCGAGCTTACTGTGGGTGATCTCTGTCAGCAAGTAATGATCCTCTGCACACCCAGGCACAAACGAGCAAACAGATGACACACACACGCACACACACACACACACGAGGCCATCAAGTCCAGCGAGAACATTGTTGGTGACACCGTAATGATTCATGTGGCCTAATTACCGCCTCTGGTGTTCCCTGTCCTCCCTGATGCTAGTGGGCCAGGTGAGGGATGATGGCAGTGTTAGCTTCCAAATGATCAAATCCATTAAATGAAGGATAAACGAGCCATTTAAAGATTTAAACCAGGGGCGGCCAACGTCAACGAACGGTTCCAAACGTCAAGCGTTTAAATCAGGGGCCACGGTCCTGAAGGTTCTAGATGTTTCCGTGCTCCGGCACACCTGATTCTAATGACCGGGTCATCGTCAAGCTCTGCGGAAGCCTCATAGTTAGAATCGGGCGTGCCGGAGCAGGGAAAACATCTAGAACCTTCCGGGCCGTGGCTCTCGAGGACCGGGGTTGGCCACCCCCTGATTGAAAACGCTTTGACGTCGGAACCGTTCGATCTGTTCCCGCCTCCCCTTCCGAAGGGATTCTGGAGTTCTTCCACCACCAGCTGAAGGACATCATAGAGTACGCCGAGCTGAGACCGACGTGTTCCAGAGCCTCAGAGAGGTCGGCAACGCCATCCTCTTCTGCCTGCTCATCGAGCAAGCCTTGGTGAGACCCCCTCCCCCCCCCCCTCCCCCCCTATCTCTCTACTCTCTCCTCCTTCTCATCGCTCTCTCTACATCAGTTTCAATCTCGGTTCCTTTGACGTGTGGCGATTTAATGGTCCCGGTCCCTGTTTGTGTCCCTGAAACGCAACTCTGTTTGTCATTACACGCCGGCCCCTTCGACAGGTGGTAAGCATTTAGCGGCCCTCGTCCTCTGTAGCAAGTGCAACGTCGAGGTCTCTCTCCCTCTCTCGTTCTCTCTCTCTGCCACGGTGTTCTTCTTCTGTCTCGCCTGCAGTGCCTAGGTTGACCTCTGGGGGCAGTGGAAGCACAGGGCAGGACGGTTGGTTAGGCGTTTCGGCTGGCTGTGGAGCAGTGGGCTCTTACGGGCTGGGCTGTGACAGTCGTTCAACACACGACTGTCCGTGCCCTATGGGGGCTCAACGGGTTAAGGCGTTGGCCTCATGATCGGAAGGTTGTGAGATCGAGCCCCCGCTGTGGCTGTATGACGCTGTGTCCTTGGGCAAGGCACTTCACCCTACTTGCCTCAGGGAGAATGTCCCTGAACTTGCTGTTAGTCTGCTAAATGAATAAATGTAAATGTATTTCAAGCACCGTTTAATTTGGTGCTTTGTTTTCTAATGCTTTGAGTCCATGGCTGAGTCCATGTTGGTCCATGGCTTCCACTGCTGCTGCGGGTGTGTGTGTGTGTGTGTGTGCGTGCCTGGTGTGCTGCAGGAGTGTGCGTGCGCGTGCCGTGTACTGTTCCCCGCATGCCTGCCTGCCTGTCACCCTCCTACCCCCCCACCTAACATTAGCGTGTTCGTCTCTCACACGCAACGTCCTGTTAAACTGCCTGGTATCGGCCGTCGCCTAGACAACGGCGTGTGTGTACCTGTGATAAAAAAAAAAAAAAAAAACAATATGAAATGAATGTTCAAGTCGTCTAAAGGCGATGATGAGTTTTGATCTGAGTTGCACACACGCGCACACACTTACACAGTGGGTTTGAGCGCAGCTGCAAGCGACCAATCGCTTCAACCGATTTGTTTAACCAATCATGTCGGTGTGACAAGCCACACACAGAGATATCATAGATATAATCCCTAGGTTTGCAGTTATGAAATTGGGTTATACCACACACGCATGCAGGCACACACACACACTGTTTACAATTAGCTTGTATACAGCCATATACTATAAGCTGGGGTTAGCGAGTGAGTGAGCGCGCGTGTGTGTCATCGCCCTTTAGTATTTATCTCACGAGTACGATAAATACTCGATTAGATAAAAATGAGATGAGCGTGAACGCGCTGTTGCCGGCGTTATCTCACGTGTGTGTGCTCACCTCAGTCCCAGGAGGAAGTGTGTGACCTGCTCCATGCAGCGCCCTTCCAGAACATTCTCCCAGGGTCTACATCAAAGGTAAGTGCTGGTCGGCCTAGGCCGGGGGGGTACCTCACGTTGTCATAAGTACATGTTAAGTACTGAAATAGGATCACGCTGCAAAGCTCTAATCCGATAGAACATGAATGAGAAATGGAGGCGTAGTTGCGACTGACAGGGTTTAACCGTCCTGTGTGTGTGTGTGTGTCTGCTGCGTCTGCATTGTTCAGAGGGGGAGCGACTGGAGGTGAGGATGAAGAGGCTGGAGGCCAAATATGCCCCCCTCCACCTGGTTCCTCTGATCGAGAGGCTGGGCACCCCCAGGTGAGACCACCCCCCTACCTCGCACCACCAACCGCACCCCTCCTCTCTCGCCACCTCTCTCATGTTATGGCGACCGGCAATGATTGGGGGCTATCTCTTTGTTCTTATCGGTGACCTTTGCTCCTCTGTAAAGCTCTCTCTCTCTCTCTCTCGGAAGTCGCTTTTGGGTGAAAATGTCAACGTTCATCTTCCCCATCCCCCCTGCCCCCCTCCCTTCCTCCTTCCCTCCCCCCCCCCCCCCCCCCCCCCCCCACCAGCAAATTGCCATCGCCCGCGAGGGCGACCTGCTGACCAAGGAGCGCCTGTGCTGCGGCCTGTCCATGTTCGAGGTGATCTGACCCGCATCCGCAGCTTCCTGCAGGACGCCGTGTGGCGGGGGCCGCCGCCCACCAACGGCGTGATGCACGTGGACGAGTGCATGGAGTTCCACCGCCTGTGGAGCGCCATGCAGTTCGTCTACTGCATCCCCGTGGGGACGCACGAGTTCACCGCAGAGTGAGTGGCACGCGCGCACACACACACACTCACACACACGCGCTCACGGTCCGCTGAAAGGACACTGATGCTGTGAAGACGATCTCATGGAGAATCATTGCGTGTGTGTGTGTCCTTCTGTGTGTGTGTCTGTGTGTGTGTGCGCGTGCGTGAGCAGGCAGTGCTTTGGAGACGGGCTGAACTGGGCCGGCTGCTCCATCATCGTGCTGCTGGGTCAGCAGCGGCGTTTTGACCTCTTCGACTTCTGCTACCACCTCCTCAAGGTGCAGCGGCAGGACGGCAAGGACGAGATCATCAAGAACGTGGTGGGTGACCGCCCCCCCCCCCGCACACACACACGCGCACACACACACTCACTGAAGTTGGTAACCTGCCATTAAAAAATGTGACTCAAAATTCTAAAAAAGATATTTTCCCCTCTCTATCTCTTCTTTCTTTCCTCCCTTCTTTCTTTCTTTTTTTTCTGTCTCTCTCCCTCCCCCTCTCCTTTGCAGCCCCTGAAGAAAATGGCCGACCGCATCAGGAAGTACCAGATCCTGAACAACGAGATCTTCGCCATCCTCAACAAGTACATGAAGGCCGTGGAGACGGACAGTTCCACGGTGGAGCATGTGCGCTGCTTCCAGCCCCCTATACACCAGTCCCTGGCCACCACCTGCTGAGAACCCCCCCCCCCACACACACACACACACACCGCAGCCCCCCTCTCACCCCTCCCCACACACGTGTTCCCACTCCATAGCACCCACACACACAAACACACACACACACTCTGCCTCTCTGAGAGCCAGTGGTAAACAGAAGTTGGGACTTTTACCATTCTTCACATTGGCAACTAATATTACATGGCAGGAGTGTTCTCGCCGTAGCTGTAAAACTATCGAGGCCTAGAAACCATACGATTCTGTCTTAAACCGACTGTTTATATCTGGCTCTCCTGAAACTACAAACCCCAGAAGTCCTTGTTCTGTTGGTGTAGGATAACTCAGCGTCTTCTTGTGTGGTCACAGGCTATGTGACTGTCCTACCCAGACCCATGCATGCCTTCACACCTTCCTCAAGCTGTGTACCATGAGGACTGGGCCATGGTCTCACACACACATACATACATACAGTAAATACACACATGCAACACACAAGTCAATCAGAGAGCTTGGGACCAACCTTACTCTTGCAGATAGACAGAGAACAATCTAGAATCTTCAATCTTAAAGAGGACTTGCATAGATCCTAGACGAAACCCAGCTGGATCGCAAACCAATTTCTAAATATACGAAAAAGAATTTTGTAGATATACAAAAGCAAATGAGTTAGGGTCCATGTTGGTGCTGTGGTACTACTGAAAGAAATGAGTTCAGTCATGACATAGGATTTTTGTTGATTTGAACCTTTGCAGCAACAAAAAAAACTTGATTTCAGAGGAAAAAGGAACATTCGTTTTATTTATTTGTGGGGTTTTCTTATGCTTTGGTTTATTTTCTCTTCATGATTTCCAACACCCAGAGCCTCTGAGTGCATTTTATCCAGTACCCATATTCATTGTGAATTTCACTGTTGAAACTAAGTGAAGTAATGTGTGTTGTAGTTTTTGTTTTTTAATTATTGATCATTTAATTGATATCCTTGGTACATGCCTCTTTTATGAACTGGAAACCTCATTCACTCTGACTCCTTTTCCGTTTGTTGAAACTTTTATATATATATACATACATATATATAAAAATGTTGTACATTCAGCTTAATACCGTGATATTTTTTACCATTTCTCTTCAAATTACACATCTTCATTTGCGCAAGTATGTTTACATTTTCTCAGTAAAAAAACAAAACAATAAAATACAATACCTTAGAAATACCCCATTAGGCTTGAGGACCGACTGGATCATCCTGTTCAAAGGGATTTTCTTGTCAAAAAAAAAGTCTCTAAATCGGATCCCCCTTGTAAGTGAATTGAACAGATTGATGCAACCTTTTACAGATGGTAGATCATTGGAAAAATGTGGTTACCTAAATATATTCAGTATTTACCAGTGTTGGACTTTGCTTTAGCGTTAGCAGTGTTACCAAAATATGCAAATATTTTGTGCCCTCTCTTTGTTCTCTTATAAAGGATTAATCAGACTCGATTTTAAGACAAAATTCCCATCAGTTTATTTGTTGCATTTTGAATGAAAAGAAGGTTTCTTTGTATTTGTTCCAGTGGTCCTTTTAGTATATTTATTCACAAAGGTACACCTTATTGTTCATTGAATGGTTGAATTTATGAAAAAGTGAAGGTATACATTATCATCTTCAAACCTTAGCATGACAAAAGTGTACTTTATTGTCATCGACGGCTCCATTTGTGACATGAGGTTTTGTTTTTGATATTGTTGTACGAGTGATCATGTTTTGAAATACAAAAAAAAAGGGGTAAAGAATATAACATGTACAACAATGGTCCTACAGAAGGATTTGAAATTGTTGTATTTCCATGAAATAAAAATGTCTAACTGAAAGCTGGCAATGCTTTTTATTTTTGAAACACTATAATTTTGGGGTGCGTTATTTTGTGAACATTAATACGTTCAGTAGGCTATAAAAAAAAAAAAAAAATTACATACAACTGGTGGAGACGTAAATATACACGTCAATGGACGTAAATCATCATTATTCCCCTCGAGAGAAGCTCATTGGCCATGATTGGCTCGTTTAGTCTCCAACTGGCGGTGACGTCGACGGTGACGTCTCTGATTTGAAATTTCAGCGGGGCAGCGTCGTTGTGTTCAGTTCAGCCGTCAGCAGAGCAGCGCGCACCGAATATCCAAACATATTTCCATTAATTTATTAATTTAACATAATAGACATATTCCGGCGTTGAAAATGTCTTTTTCAAGAGCACCTGTGAAAAGATTTAATGAAAATGTCGGTAAGTGCGGACACGTATCCCGCTTGTTGGTAGCTACACTAGAGCTACAGTAACGTTAGCTACAGTCCAGCTGCACTGTTTAACCAAGTTATCTGTTAGCAGTGCTTATATTAAGCACAACTTATATTAATCTATAATCATCTAACCAACAATAAACATTTAGCAGACGAATTAGTAAACATATAATGACACACGTGTCGACGACTTGACAGCCTAGCTTGTCTAGAATCGTCCAGCTTAATGCCAAACTAACTAGCTGTACACTACCATAATATAACGATATTTAATAAGTTTATGTTTTTATTAACACAACATTATTACATTTATTTCGAATACAAATATTACAAATATACAACAACATCCGTACACTAGGGGGTGCTTGCTGAGAATTAAAGTAACATTTTGAAACAAGTTTACAGGTCCTCAAGGTTGTCATTGCTTCATGGAGAATCGTATTCATCATGTGTGGTGCATCGACGTAGCTAGAGAAACCATTTGTGACCTTTTGTTGGAAAACAGCAACAATTGGACCACTAACTTTGTCCATTATCCGAAGGCTGCGCCCCTCCACCTGGCGCCTACGACATCAAACCTGGGGAACCTAAAGGACCTGCTTCTTTCCACAAGTCAGAACGCTTCAGGCCTTCAAAGCCTGGTGAGTCTAACAACAGTTCAAACTGACCCAGTATCAGTTCAAACCAAAAGCACACAGTGGAAGGTTGTGAGTTCGAATCCCCAGCTGTGGCTATGTGATGTTGTGTCCTTGGGCAAGGCACTTCACCCTACTTGCCTCAGGGAGACCGTCCCTGTACTTAACGTAAGTCACTTTGGATAAAAGCGTCTGTTAAATGAGGTATAATAATTATTATTATTATTATTACAATGACTGTCGCTGTTTTTGTTTGTTAGTTCCTGCTGTTCCACCGCAGTCTCCTTCTAAACTGGGCCCGGTGTCACCGGTACGGAGGACCATGTCTGCAGACGGCCTGGTATGTTTCCGGAAGGTTCAGCCCGACCCGGGGGAGATGGTTTGGGATTTCTCCAACCCGTTCTGTCCTAAACAGTCGTGTTGTCATCCTCCCTCTCGCAGGCGGATATGATGAGCGCCAGGAAAGAGAAGAGCAGCATCACCATGCAGGTGAAGCAACAGAAGCTGTTAGATAAAGAGGTGAGTCTGACCAGGACTCTTAACACTGCAGTCTCTGCAGGGTCTTTTCAATGGAACCCCCTGTGGAGGAATGCATTCGACCCCCTACATTTTTCAAAATGTCTGTGTTTTTGTTTTCTTTTTAAATCATCTGTGAAATGGACTCTGAAGATAAATTGTTTCAAAACATAAGACTGGCCTGTGGCTCCAGAACACTCAACCCTGACCCTTCTCACGCACACCTTAACCCCCCCCCCCCCCCCCCCCCCCCCTCCCCTCCCCCAGATCCGCACACTGCTGACGCAGCGCGGGGAGCAGGACCGGAGGCTCCAGGCCCTGGAGGAGGAGCTGAGGAGGGCGGAGGCCAAGCTGCTGGCCGCCGTCAGGGAGAAGACGGGCCTGGCTGCCAGCGTCGCCTCCCTGGAGAGGCAGCTGGCTGAGCTGAAGAAGGCCAACGAGTTCCTCAAGAACAAGGTGCTGCTCCTCTGGATTGGAGAATCCAGAATGCTCCGGAATAGTCTGGTCTAATCCAGTATGCACCATTTGAATAGTCTGTTCTAATCCAGTATGCTCCATTGAATAGTCTGTTCTAATCCAGTATACACCATTTGAATAGTCTGTTCTAATCCAGTATGCTCCATTTGAATAGTCTGTTATAATCCAGTATGCTCCATTGAATAGTCTATTTAGTCTGCTGTTCTGAATAGTGTGGTCCTTTTGAAAAGTTTAATCCTCTATAACCCTCTAAATAGTCTAGTCTGTGCCAGGGTCGATCAACTGTTGGACCACAATCAATTGTTATAATAGGCTTTCATTGCGCCCTTACGGTTAGCACTTAGCAGCTGCCAACATTTAGTTCTCCAGGCCCACTTGTCACGTTTCCCATGCTGGAGCAGTGAGTGGGGGTGGGGGGCTGCGGTGGGGGGCTGCGGTGGGGCTGCGGTGGGGCTGCGGTGGGGCTGCGGTGGGGCTGCGGTGGGGCTGCGGTGGGGCTGCGGTGGGGCTGCGGTGGGGCTGCGGTGGGGCTGCGGTGGGGCTGGGAGGCTGAACCCTGCTGGTGTCCTGTGCCCCCTCCCTCAGGTCTCTGCAGACAACACAAAGAAGAGGATCAACTCCCTCACCATGGAGCTCATGGAGGCCAGAAACAAGCTGGACATGAAGGACAAGGTAGGAGGCTGGGAGCTGCTGGGTTGGATGTTTATGACACTTCATTCATTGTCACATCCAATGCCTCAGTAGGGCTGCATAGGGGGAACACTGTATTTGTCTGCACAGCGCTCTCCTGCGTTGTCATGGCGTCACCATGGCTGCCTCTTCTTCCTGCGGTCAGGAGGTGAGCTTCCTGCAGATCAACACTGAGGGCCAGGTGAAACTGCTGGAGGCTGACCTGGAGGCAGCCAGGGCCACGCTCTCAGCCCTGATGGAGAGGAACAGAGACCTGGGTAAAATCCTCCAGAAAACCCCCCCTCTCCCAGCATCATGGCATGTGCATTACTCGCAACGTTAAGCATTTAATGTAATTACAATTTCGCGCTTTCCCCGTAACAGAGGACTTGCACCAGGCAACCAAAGCCCAAAACGAGGAGCTTGAGGACGAGATGGACAAGCTGCATGGTGAGTGGTGGAGGTGGGGGTGGGGGTGTGTCTGTCTGAGAGGAGGGGCTGTGTGAGTGCGCAGGACCCCCTCTGTAACCAGCTGCCTTCCCCAGCTCTGATCCAGGAGCTGAGAGAGGAGACCAAAGCTCTGCAGGGTTACCTCGACACTGCCAACGACCAGGTCCAGGTACTGACACTCTGGATCTAGACAACCAGGATGCCCAGGGGCATCGTTACGTTCTGGCACTGTCCAGCAGTACTTCATGTGTGCCCTTGTCTTCTGTGGCGTGTTAAGGAACTGCACGTGGATCTTCGCCAGAGGACTCAGACGGAACAAAGCTTGACTGCCTGTCAGCAGGAGAAGATAGAGTAAGATGGCTCTCACCCTCCTGCGGGGGCTCATTACTAGAACCAGCTGAACTTCTCAACCCGTACTGCAAAGTCATTAGAAGGGACTGAGCACTGTTTGCCAAGTGAAACATTATTTGCCTCTGACAGTCGGACTCTTCCTTGCAGTAACCTGGAGCGAAAACTCATCCACTTCACGTTGGAGCTAGAGAGTTCCCAGAATGCACTGAGGCAACAGGAGGAGGAGTCTGAGAAGTGCCAGCGAGACCTCCGAGCGTCCCAGGATGCTTTGGGCGAGATGGAGGTTGAGATGAACAGGGCCAGGCAGGAAGCGCTGAACTCCCAGGACCTGGTGAACCAGCAGGGGGCGGAGCTGGCCCGGCTGAGGGAGGTGCTTAGGAGGACGGAGGCGGAGCTGGACGAGAGAGTGGCCCACCTGGGGGAGAGATGCCTGTTCCTGGAGGATGAACGAGGTGTGTGTGTGTGTGTGTGTGTGTGTTTATAAACCAGGGTGCTTGCGCAAGTCTTGAAAGTCTTTAAAAGTATGGAACTTTGAAACACTGTTTTCCAGACCTTGAAAATTGTTAGATTCAACCAAATCTAACTCAGCAAAAGTTGAGCAGGTCTGCTCTACTCATGAGGAAATCAGCAGAGATGTGCTTATGGCAATCCCAAATCTGATCTGCCTCACATCTCTCTGGTACCTCGTTTTATTACATAAAAGATCTCGAGTCAACATCAGGTCATGTGTGGACAACACATCCAAAGTTCATCAATCAACACATCATTTAAGTTCATCAATTGACACATATCATTTAAGAATGTGCTTATGGAAGCTTGTTCTGTGTCTTGTCTGTGTTGAACTCAGGTTATCAGGACCCAACCCTCATCCTGCAGATAATAAACCACTCTGGTTTATTTCCACTCCAAGTCATTCTCTCTGCAACACAACCTTAAAAAACACATACACAAGCAAATAACTGTTGTCTTAATTCTATGGGGTTGTAACAGCAAATATGAGATAACTAAGAATTATTCTAACAAAAAGTCTTGAATTTTGTAGGAAAGAAATCTTATGGTAGATCTTTACAGTATGCTCAAAAGCATTGTGAAATGAGAAAGGGGAAGGTATAAGCCTACAACTATAATTTTACTAACTGGTCACCAGGCTTAAGTTGGTCACCTGGGCTTACGTTTTGAGCATTTGGCTCCATAGACTTATGCATTTGTTCATTGAATACTACAAAGAAAAATATTTTCTAATAAACACAATTGGTACGATCTCAACCAATTTGCAGTAGGCAGTGGTACGCAAGTGCAAAAGTACATAAAGTCAAGGTCTTGGGGGCCAAAAAATATCAGTTTTTTAAAAGTCTGGAATTTTAATTTGAAAAAAGAGCAAGCACCCTGTAAACATGTGCTCCCATTAACTTCCTCTCCTTAACAGATTACTTCTTGGCAGCACTTTTATAATCTCGGGGATTGAAAGTTTGCCAGCGTTAAACCTAGTGTGGGTGTTGGGGGTGCGTGCAGGGCGGACCCAGGAGGAGGGCTTGAAGAGGGTGCAGGAGCTGAAGGCGGAGTTGAGCTCCCTACAGGAGAGCAGGAGGAGCGATGAGAAGGTTCTCCAGCAGGCCCACACCGCCCTGGCAGAGGAGCTGGAGCAGGAGAAGGTTGGTCTCACACACACTAACCCCTCTTGGTGTCTGGAGCCCCATCCTGAATGTTGTCTTCCCCGCAGGAGCGGGCTTCGGCCCTGGCCTCCACCCTGGAGAAGGTGAGGGAGGAGATGGGCCTGGAGCGGAGGCAGCTGGAGGACGAGCTGGAGGAGGTTCTGGGGGAGCTGAGTCAGCTGGAGGATCAGGAGGAGAGGAAGGAGGAGGCTCTGCACGCGCTCCAGCAGGAGAACTCCCAGCTGGAGAGGGAGCTGGGAGAGAGCAGGGCACAGCTGATTAGGTCTGAGTACAACTGTCGAAGTGCTTCAAAACGCCATCTTGGACTGAGCCAGTTACTTCAGAACTGTGTATCAGTGCCTTAACTGCCACTGTGTTCTGTTTGAATTGTGTTTCTGCACCTGCTTGGATTCGCTTCCCCCTCCTTCAGCCGGACCAGCGAGACGGAGTCGTTAGATGAGATGCACCGGGCGGCCCTGGAGAGACTTCAGGAGGAGCACGTCAAGTCTCTCGGCAAGATAGGAGAGCTGTCCACTGAGCTGCAGAGGTGAGCTTACTGACGAGTTCAACCGCCCTCTGCGGACGGTGCTGCCCCCTTGACGATGAACCCAGCTCAACCGTCTTACCCCCCCCGTTCCAGCACCAAGCAAGCCCTGAAGTCCGCGGAGGACAGGGGGAGGGAGCTGGAGAAGAAGATGGAGGGAGTGATGCGGCAGATGGAGGGGGCGGCCCAGGAGAAGGAGGAGGAGGTGCAGAGGTTGCGGGGGGAGATGGAGGACAGGGACGCTGCGCTCCTCTCCAGCCGGCAGGCGCAGGAGAAAGCCATGGAGGAGTACGCAAGGTAATGCCAGCCTTCCTGTCTCTGTCTGTCTCATCTCTATACCTCCCTCTTTCTTTCTCTCCCTCCATCTCACTCTCTCTCCCTCCCTCTCTCTCTCTCCATCTCTCTCCCTCCATCTCTCTCCCTCCATCTCTCTCCCTCCATCTCTCCTGCATTTGACTGTCTCTGTTCCCCACCTTGTCCAGGATGCTGCTGGACGTCCAGACCCGTCTAGCTCAGCGCGAGGAGGAAGTGAAGACGGCAACCGAGACCCACGCCTCCCTGGCCGCCAGGCTTCAGGAGGAGGCGCAGAAGGAGCGGCGCGACAGGGAGGAGGCGCTGCTCAAGCTGGAGCAGGAGAAGGAGGAGGCGCAGAGACGGCTCCAGGAGGTGGAGGGGGCCCTGAAGCGACTGGGGCAAGAAAGGGCTGAGAAAGAGGAGGCGCAGGAGAGGGAAGAGTCCCAGCAGGGCAAGGCAGAGGAGGTGGGCGTCCTGCGGAGACGGGTGGAAGAGATGGAGGAGGAGCACAAGAGGAACCTCCAAGACCAGATGGAGAAAGGGAGGGCAAGTCTGCAGGCGCAGATGGAACAGGAACGGGAGAACCTCCAGAACCAGGTGGAGGAGATCCAGCAAGACAAGGAGAACCTTTGTAGACTGGTGGAGGAGAGGGAGCAGGGCGTGAGGGTGCTGCAGGAGCAGGTGGAGGTGCTGGCCCAGGAGAAGGTGACCCTGCAGTGGGACCTGGAGGAGCAGAGACGGGAGACCCAGAGACTGCTGGAGGAGAGGCAGGAGAAGAGGTGAGCTGCCTGGGGAAAGAGAAGCCAGGGGACTGGGTCCGAGAAAGCCTGCACATCCAAGGTAGCATTGAACCCCAGAGTCGTTCGATTAACTCCTTCTGTGTTCTCCAGCTCTTCAGGCTCTGAGACTGAACACTGGAAGAAGCTCTACGAGGAGCTCTTCGCCAAAGTCAAGCCCTTCCAGGTCCGTCATTGGGACCACATCACCCCTAAGGGCACCGTGGGAAACGTAGTTTTATCCCCAGAAGTCCCAAATGTAGTTTATTGATTAGAAAAGGAAGAACATCCTGAACCTGTGCTGCATGGCTACACCCCCCCCCCCCCCCAAACTCCCTCTTTGGTTTGTCCCTCCAGGAGCAGCTGAATGAATTTGCGGCACAGCGGGACGCCCTACTGAGCCAGAACGGGGTGACCCAGGAGGAGATGACCCGGCTGGCCGACGACTACGCCCGCCTGCTGGGCCACCAGAACCAGCGGCAGAAGATCCGACACGTGGTCAAGCTGAAAGATGAAAACATCGCCCTGAAACAGGTCAGAGAGTGGGGGGGGGGGGGCAACGTCGCCCTAAACCCACCAGTGTGTTCTGCAGTTCAGGATAAATGTACTCATGTCGGTGCTTAAAGACCTCGTGCAGAAGTCCTTAGCCAGCTTTTCGTGATGTCAAGTTGAGCAGCAAGATGCTAATCCCTGCAGGTGTGTGTGTGTGGGTGTGCGTGTAGGAGGTGTCTAAATTGAGAGCCCAGGTGAGCAGACAGAAGAAAGATCTGGAGCAGCTGAAGGCAGGCCAGGCACCTTCCTGGTTTGACCCCAGCAAAGCCTTCCAGCACGGCAGCAAGGAGAACCAGCAGCCCCCTGGGCCAGCTGCTGCTGCTCTCAGACAGGGTGAGGACCAAACACACACACACACATTCCTGCTAAACCCACACGTCAGTCCTATCAGTGTTGTGTGTATCTAATCAAATCTAATGACGTCGTTTGAGAAACACTTTGAACTGACTTGATCTCATCCTTTCGTTGTTTTCCGTCTCTCAGGAAACCGTCTTTAAGAAAAGAGCCGTGGGCCAGACGTGGTGGATGTGTGTGTGTGTGTGTGTGTGTGTGTGTGTCTGGTTCAATACCAGCCCTGCTCTCTAGCAAGCTGCTAAAGGTGTATTTGTCCTTATCCTGTCATCTTTCTGTCCGGAGTCTTTTTATCTCAATTTTTTTATGTTTTTGCCTTTTATCTCTTTTCATTTCTTGGCTGTATTTCAGCTGTCGTTATGGTCATACTTTTATTTCATGATGCTTGTATCAAGAAAAATATGCAGAGAGAAACATCAAGGACTTGGATTTGAGACATGGAAAAATTATATATTCGTAGTCTTGAATAGTATTGATGTACCGATATATGACCAACCTATTTTGACATTTTACAGTTTTAAAACAGTGTTTTTTTTATTAACTAGTACAACAGCTAAGGTCTTACTTGGGTATTTTGATAGTAACTTTTTTTACGGCTGCTGTTTTCTGACGTCTTCCCAGAACAGACTCTTATAGATACACAAAACATTTGGATTTGAATAGAGGGAACGCCTTTTCAAAATAAAAGCTTTTGGTTCTGAATCCGCAAACCTTTGCTTGTTTTGCCTGCTGAACCGAGATGGAGCACATCCCAATGCGTGTGTGTGTGTAGGGTTTTGGTTATGAGAGAAAGCATTGTGGCTGCCATGCCTCTGAGCGGCCTCTAGAGAGCGCTGCAGCACTGCAGTCAGGAGTCACTCACTTAGCAGCAGTCCTCAACAAACGGCACCTATGATCTACCTTCTTTTTGTTCTCCCCACACACACACACACACACCCGCTGCCTTTGATGCAGACGGCGTCGCACTCAAACGCCACGATCCAATAGACAGGCTCAGTCCTTAGATCATGCAGCCTTTTATTCTCAGTAGATGCAACCCCCAGCAGAACACGTTGGTGTGGTCTTAGTGCGACTCCGAGGCTGCTGGCTATTGCGATCGCTGGGGATGCGGAGGGCTGGGTGGTGGGGGAGGAAGAGGCGGATGAAGGCTGTCAGTCGCAGTAACCCTCCAGGTCGTACAGGCTGCAGGGCTTGTGGCAGCACTGCTCCACGATGCCTCGCTTCACCTTGGGCTTGTCGCGGCTCTTCTCCGATGGTCCCTTCCACAGCCTTGTCTCCAGGCTGCCTCTCCTAGTCAGCAACCCTAGGGGGGGGGGGGGGGGGGGGAGAGCCGGCAAGGCCTGGGTTACATTCAGAATGCAAAGCACCAGCTTCAATCCCTCCCAATGACATTTGGAGTGTTCACTAGTTAATGGGGAGTTAATAGGTGTGTAATCTGATCTTCCCAATCCATTTAGCCTGCCTTAAGTCTCCACTTCAATGGGAAGATGAGAGAGGCAGGGGAACCGCAGTAGTTCCTCCCTCTGATGTTAACTTCAGGGCATCAATGGGGTCTTTTGAGGGGGACTTGAAACCCCCCCCAAAATCTCGATCTAATACGTTCGCTTTCAATAATGAGGTTTTTCGGGGTGGGGGGGGGGGGCATCGCCGGGCTTCACAAGGATTCTGCCAATCGGATTTGCCACGCATGAACACGGCAGGATGAAACCATCTCGACTGAAGGCTTTTAAAAAGAGTGATTGAAGAGGAGGTGGAGGGAGGAAGCACACTAAGGACTGCCCTCCCCACCCCACAACAGAGAGCGTTTCATCAGAACCTAAAGGATGCGTGTGTCGCCTCCTTCCCCCTACACACAGACACACACACAAGATTTTACTAAAGAACTAGGATATCTCCCTGTGTTGTAATGACCTGTGATAGTTACAGGTAAAGGGTTAGTTCGCTTCTAAAGGATAGACAAAAACCGTCGTTTTATCAGGTGGTGGTGGCTGTGGTGGTGGGGGGTGGGCTACAGAAGACCTCCAGCTAAACTCATCCCCATGTCCCCCTCTCACCTGCGAGGGGCTGGGGGAGGTCTCTCTTCCTGGTGTTGCGGTGGGGGCTGTAGAAGAAGCCCCTGGAGCCACACACCAGGTAGAGGGCGTCCACCAGGTGGGAGCCGCACAGGTGCTGGGGGGCCGGCGAGGCCCCGGCTGGGGGGGGCAACACGAGCAGCAGCAGCAGCATGGACACGGCCCAGAGCTCCACCGCCATCGTGGGGGGGGGGGGAGGGGGGGAGGGGAGGAAGAGGCGGCTGGAAGAGGAAAGGGGAAAGAAGAAGCAAGGGGGTTTTACAGGAAGGACGGTGAACCTTGCCGAAGTCCGAAGACACCGGGCACGTGCTGGGACCTCCAGGGGAGTTTGTGAAGTGCGAAGACGTGCCTTTCTGACAGCTGTCTCGACCCGGTACGTGATTAGAAACTAGAAAGGGCATCGCGCCGTAAAGGTAAGACCAAAGCGCGAAGCTACGACACGACAGCCCAACCACATCCCCTTTGAAGAAAGCAAACGGAATAATTCATTCAATATCAAAGTCGGGGATGAAGAACATGCCGCAAACAAGGTCTTCGGTAAAGGCAGGGCCGACCCGATCCGGCTCATCCTTTCAATTAAAAGGATGTAGGGATGTGGGATTTGCACGGCGCTAAGTCATGGAAGAAGAGCCTGAGCCTTGTTTTTAAGGGTGGGGTGAGCAGGCGGTGACCGAGCTCCTGCAGCCCCAGAACCCCTAAGCTGCCAGGACTTGGTAAAAGTCCACCTTCTGCCTGGCTGTCAAAGTCAACCAGGTGAGTCGTTGGGGGAGGGTGGGGAGGCTCTCTTACCTGTGCAGGAGTCCCGAGTCCAGCCGTCAGGAGGAGCAGCAGCAGGCAGCAGCGCTGGCCAGGAGAGCTGCTGGGGGTGAGAGAGTGGACATGCCTGGACGCGTCGGCGGCCCGTCCTTTATACCTCCCCATCAGGCCTCGGCCCCCCTCTTCTCTCCCTGCATCAGCGGAAAAACGTCATTAATACCTGTCATTAATACCCTGACTCTGTAAGCGTGTTGATCTGCTCTGAGGGAGGGGGGGGGGGGGGGGTAGGGGGGAGGGTGAGGCGGAGGGTGAGGCGGAGGGGTGGAGTAGGAGGCGGTAAGTAGGGTCGGCTGTCACCTGCTGGTACATCAGTACTGTTGACCCACAAGGTAGACAGGGTTGACCCAACGTGCAGCAGAAGCCATCTGTTGCCTGGATGAGGATGACTCACGCGGATCATCGGGCTGTCGCTGAGTTCCTTTGGAGGCTTGCCCAAGAGCCGGGGGTGACCACTAGTGGTGGACCAGAGGTAGTGCGGGGATTATGTGTCCGGGGGCAAGGGGTAAGGACCCCTGTTCCTTATAGTTACTGATGTTACCAAATGTTTCCCTCAGTTTAATATGTCAGTGTCGCATTTGATCCCCGAAAGAGCTTGTGGGTTAAGTTTGTAACATCCAGACCCTCTTTAACAGGAACCGAGTGCAACGGAGAACCCTCGACGTACCCCTCCGCTTCGAGGCGTTCTGCAGAGGCCCGTCCAGCCCCTTCAAAAGGAGGATGTTTACACGGACGAAGACGAGAAAAAAGGCTGGCTGAGGGTCGGCTAACGAAGAGGAAGGACTCCGGAGAGGCTGGGATGAAAAGAGGAAGAGGAGGAAGGAAGCCCTTCGTGTGAGCGGGCGTCAAACGTGGAAACCAAGGGGGAATTCTGTCTCCACGGCTGCCCGCCTTTGAAAGCACCTCCTCTGGGAGAACGGAGCGAAGCAGATGTCTGAAACAAAGCAGAGTCCCACCTCCCCCCACCTCCCCCACCCTCTCTTCCTCCTCCCCCTCATCCTACACTCTCACCCAGGTCACAGCCCGCCTCAAACGCCAGCTTCAAATGGCGGCGAGGCCTGGCAGCCGGCGAGACGGAGGCGAAGCCGTCAGAAGTCGAGCGGAAAGTCGGCCAGGTCCCCCAAGTAGGGTTGTGTAACCCCCTCTCCTCCTCCTCCTCCTCACCTCTTTCCCCCTGCATCTCTGCTCTACAGTCTTCTGGTTCTGCACACCAGCAAATGCTAGAATAGGGAATGACTATGAAGCTGGATGATACTGAATATTATTCCTAACTGTAAATATTGGTTGCGGCTAATGGATGCCTCAGTTGGCCCCTCTGGGGGACTTATCTCTAAAAGAAAAACACATTTAAGACTCTGGTTATGATGGAGCCTATAAAACTAATGGTGAGTTTTTTTAACGGATGTAGCGGAATATGGCTCTAGTCTCTGTTTTCGTTCAGTTTCTCAGAGTATCCTCACAACTTTACATGGAGTCATGTAACCTAATGGGATTTTTAAACTGCGACCGTTATACCCGTGCGTGTTTGTCTCTGACCAATCAGCATGCAGTGTTTTGACAGCGCCTCTCCTGGAACCACGATGGTGGAGATGCCGTAAATGGAATCAAAGTACCAGGTGAAAGCAGCAGATTTAATAATGCAACATCCATTTCACCCCCTCGTCTCCGAGACAGCAGAAATGTGTCCAAAAGTGAATGTCCTGCATCTTACAAGGGCAAACTTTCTTTAAAGCTGTCCTGGATCTGACAGCTTCCTGCTCCTCGAGTGCAAATGGACACAGACAACCGTGTCATCCACACGCACACACACACACACACACACACTCTGCTGGACAGAATAGACACTTCCTCCTGCTTCCGACACTGCCCTCCATGTGTGTGTGTGTCACGCCCTGTTGCCTCTGATCTGTGACAGAACACACCCCGGAGTGTGTGCGTGTGTGTGCGTGTGCGTGTGTGTGTGTGTGTGTGTGTGACAGGGCAGCCTAGAGTCTGGTCCTCCCTGTCCGTACTCTGACAGTCACTAATGCGGCACTAACCTCTGTCCTAACCTGCCTGTGTTCTGGTCCACAGAGGAGACGCACACGGACATCCAGACGTCTTACGACAGAATCGGTCGCTGCGAGAGGCAAGGTCACCCGCAGAACTGGGCCTCTTGGACCCACTGACCACTGGAACTGAAGGCCTTTCGGAGAAGTTGGCTGCAGTATCGCTGATACGGTAGGACATCTATTTCATTTGCATCGAACCACTGCACCTCCGTATACATTTACGTTACATTCAGTCATGCAGATCTTATAAACACTCATCCAGAGCGACTTACAGCAAGTACAGGGACGTTCCACCCACAGCCAGGGTTCGAACCGGCTACCTTCTGATTACTAGCCCGACTCCCTCACCGACACAGACGCGCACAAGCACAGGCAGTTAACAACGTGCGCGCGCGCGCACACACACACGCAGGGGTACTTTAGGGCCGATCGGTGTCCAACACTCGTCCCTCCACCCCCCCCCCCCCCCCCTCCGGTGGAAAACACATCTATTTCCACCCACGCGCGATCGCCCTCCCTGTCCTGAATGGAGACGGGGAAAATACTTCTCCTCCTTTGTCTGCTTGCGGCTTGGCTGTGTTACAGTCGTCTGACGGATTGACGAGGGAGTCGAGAGAGAGAGGGGGGAGGGAGGGGTGGACGTGGGGGAGGCAAAAACGACTGTGGGGAGGGGGGGGGCGAGGGGGGGGGGGGGGGGGCGAGGGTAGGGGAATGCATTCCCGTCCTTCTCTAACCTCGCCGAACGCCCGCCCGGACGCTGGCTCGTAAAGCAGCTCCAACGCCCTCCGCAGAGAGGGGCCGACTTGTCCCCCAGGGGGGACGCTACTCCCTGGCACCTCCTCCAGTTGTGTATGGGTGTTTGAGAAAGAGTGCATCTACAATTCCACTGAACGTTTTCCTCCATGGACCATTCAAAACACAGCGGAATATAGGACGGCCGGTTTGTCCAGAGAGATTGAAGAGAGGGATGGAGGGATGTGGAAAGGGGGAGGAGAGGAGGAGAAGCTACCGTCTGCTGGGAGGCCCCCGTGGGGAAGACGAGAACAGCAGAGGAGGGAGAGAGAGAGAGAGAGAGCGGGGAGGGATGAGAGATGGATGGCTTGGTGGGCACGTATCTTAACATGGCCGGGCGCGTGCCTCTGGGCCGGAGCGTGTGTGTGCGCGCGTGGATGTGTGCACCTGCATACGTGTGTTAATCGACCAATCGTGCCAATCGATACGCTGCTATCACCCCCCTGGGTACGATTCCCTCCCCCTCCTGGAGATAAAGCTCCCAAGCCTCGCAGCAAAGCATTCTGGGAGCAGACAAGAGCAGGCCCAGAGCCAGACAGATGAGGAGGATTTAACTCTTATTTAGAAAGAGAGAGGGAGAGGGAGAGAGAAGAGAGAGAGGGGGAGAGGGAGAGAGAGAGAGGGTGAGAGAGAGAGCGAGAAATAAAGGGCAAAGATGGAGATGGAGGGATTTCTCACTTTATTAGTTTGTGGAGAATGGGCAAGACTTTTACGGCAGGTACTGTCAAGCAAAAGGTCTAAATCAATCAATCCAATGTTCCCTGCAAGCGGTGCTCAGATTACATATTGATTGCTTGGCCTACCATCACCAGGACTTGTCTGGCTAATGCTGTGTTTGGAAAGGCTGGGTGTCCTGTACCAGGGATGAAGGGCATGTAGGAGGTGTGCCATGCAGACACTGGAAGCCTCCAGTGGAAGCCAGGCAACCCACCAACCCACCTTAATCAATGATGAACGCTCTTATAGTTCTTCCCTTGGCACTTATTGGTTTTCACAATGCATGTTTTGTAATAGATTAGATTTATTCATTCACATCTAGATGCCTGCTTTGTTTGGGGTCTAACACGTTGCTATGCTCAGTGGCCGATGCTCTTTTGCGAAGCTCTCTCTTGTAAGTCCCTTTGGATAAAGGCGTCTGCTAAATGAATAAATGTCAATGTAATCGAATAATAAGTTCTCTGGTACCTTACGTAGGGCCCATTCACATGCGCGTGTATGCGTATGACTTGTGCATGTCTATCTCAATGTGTCTTTGTGCGTGTGTGTGTCTGTGTGTGTCTGTGTATGTGTGTGTGTGTGTGTGTGTGTGTGTGTGTGTGTGTGTGTAAGCCCTCGAGTCTGAACCACCTGTTGGTTTTCAAGTGCAACCACAAACACGTCAGCTGTCATCGTGACACCGCGCATGCTGTGAAGTGGAGATGTCTTATCGCTTTGATATGCTGATTAGACTCACATTATCTCCACAGATTCCCTTTTATCTCCCGCATGTGTGTCTATCTCTGTGTGTGTGTCTATCTGTGTGTGTGTGTGTGTGTGTGTGGGTGTGTTAGCTGGCAGGGTTCGCTTCGACCTTTAATTCCAGGTTCCCCCTCTCGAGGTCAGAACGCGCCGCTGAAAACTTAGCATTTCGCTGCCGACGCTCTCGACGTCAAGATTAAATTAGAAGCGCTCTTTTGAAATCCCCGTTCAATCTCCTAGCGGGAACGGCAGATTTCTTTTTGCGCCGCTAACGCCGGGGGAGCGTGCGTACCCTGCTGTTTGGTAATATCTCAAATGAATTCCTCTTGCGACTCCAGTTAAGGCTAGACTGTTGAAGGACAGAGAAACGTAGCGTTAGATGTTCAGACGGAGGACAGCCTCTGTAGGCCCTGCCGCAAAACACAGCAGAAGGGTAGTTTTTTTGGTCTTTTCTTTGACAAAGTTAAGTTTGTTAATCAAAGTAGCGCTGCAACCGAAACGGGCGTGTTTGGGCTGAAGCTAAACGCGTACGCGGCTTCCAGTTTTGAAACGGCTATCGCGCTCTCAGCTGAAAATCTGTTTGCGCTGCGAAGAAAAGAAAGAATTAAAAAAAAGAGAGAGAAGAATCAAATCAGCATTCGCGTGTTTCACCGCGCCTCCAGACGGTAAAGAAAGAAAGAAATAATTAAAAGGAGAGAAAGCGAAAGTGCTAAATAAAAGGCGTCGCGGAACACGAAAACTGCGGGGTTGGAGGTCTGTCGAAACGTCTTCAGAATATAGAACCTTCGAATGAACTGACAGGGCTGGGCCAGTTCCATAATTTAACAGTGTTCTGACACACACACACACACACACACACACACACAGGCAGTACAGACACATCCCTCTCTGAGTTTTGCCCTTTTGCCCTGGCAGAAACCTGTCTGGGAGATGAGTGGTGGAGCATGAAGATGCTGCCTTCCTTCATACCTGGGTCTGAACACAGCCGAACCGCCAGGAACATGTTCAAACCCCACTTCTCTTTCATCGACTCCTGCATCTTGGGGTCTCCGC
>CM059330.1:4569023-4577948 GCA_030340685.1 Protosalanx chinensis
GGGGCGGTCTCTCTCTCGACAAGGCATGACTGTGCAATACAGACCGTTGAATGAACATAACTGTCTCTCGATTGTCGCCGTTGAAAAGCCATCGATATGCAATATCTTCTTTTTACATGTCAGCAGCAGGCACGAATCCCCTGCGATGGGGGACGTGCTGAAAGATAGCGCGTGTCAGGGAATTCACCCCAAAACAGATCCATAGACGTGCTGTCGTGTCCGGGAGACAGCAAGGAGACAGGATAGAATGCCTTTTTTATCGCTTCTCGTTATCGAGGACTCTTAAGTTACCACGGCCTGCGTATTGTTCATTTCATCGAAAATAAATTTTATTTTCATTTCAATTTTGCAAGGTCAACTAACTTCGAATTGAATGTGACACTTGGCTATTATCACAAAATATTTTCCTCTTGGAGGTTTTGACTAAATGAACTGTTTGAATGCTGTAAAAAGAACGGAAAATGACGGGTGAAAACCTTTGGGAAAACCATCAGGTGAACTTTCCTGTTTTAATGAATCAACTTAGTTCTAAGATTTTTTTTTAAATTACATATCTAAATATTGCTTATTGAAATAGACAAAGAAATTTAATTCGAGGCAATCAAGAGAGACAGAGAAGCACTTAATTTGTCATCCAAATTAAACACTGACGTAAAACATCATTAATTATGCGGAACAATGAGAGTGTAGTTGTTGGAAGTTAATTTCCTTTGTTCTGGTGATGGAGGGTGAAGAGGCTTGGCAGTCTGTGGCTGTTCACTGCAGGAAGCCTTCCTCACTTAGTCTCTGGATTTCCTGTTCAAATGTCTGATTCACAGTTAACTTTCTCTAGCTTTAGACAAATCCCCAGTCCCAAAACCCAGCCCCAGCCCCAGCCTCGACCCCAGCCCTAGTTCTACTCCAGACCAGGTCCAACCCCGGCCCCAGCCTTGACCCCAGCCCTAGTTCTACTCCAGACCAGGTCCAACCCCAGCCCCAGCCTTGACCCCAGCCCTAGTTCTACTCCAGACCAGGTCCAACCCCAGCCCCAGCCTTGACCCCAGCCCTAGTTCTACTCCAGACCAGGTCCAAAGCCCGGCCCAGCCTCAGCCTCAGCCCTAGTTCTACTCCAGACCAGGTCCAAAGCCTGGGCCCAGCCTCAGGCCTAGTTCTACTCCAGACCAGGTCCAACCCCAGCCCCAGCCTTGACCCCAGCCCTAGTTTTACTCCAGACCAGGTCCACAGCCAGCCCTATCTCTGCATCAGCAGCTCATCCTCTGATTTAATGGGAATGATTCTGCAATCACCCAGGGTGAATTAGCAGACCTGTCACCAACCTACTATTGAAGACGCATTAGAGAGGAAGGGCTAGGAGAGAGAGAGAGAGAGAGAGAGATGAAGAGGAAGTGAGAGAAAGAGAGTATATGTGTGTGTGTGTGTGTGTGTGTACTCTGGAAGTAGACCAAAACCATTACCCAAAGAGTAAAGTAGATGAGAATAGGAGAGTGGAAAGGAGAGGGCAGAAGGGGACAGTTAAAGAGAGGGAGTCTGAGTTTGCTAATTATTTTGGGAGGTGTGTGCGTGTTCGTGTGTGTGTGTGTGTGTGTGTGTGTGTTTGGACTTCCAGCCAGCATTGCATCTCCAAGGACAGAAATGTGTGTGTCTTCTCCACTCAGCACCAGCTGTCTTCTCTATCTCTCTCTCTTTCTCCCCCTCTCTCTCTCTCCCTCTCTCTCTATCTCTCTCCCCCTCTCTCTCTCTCTCTCTCTCTCCCCCCCTCTCCCTCTCTCTCCCCCCTCTCTCTCTCTCTCCCCCCCTCTCTCTCTCTCCCTCTCCCTCCTTACCTCACCACCATCTCTCTGCCCCTCACAGACCTCGGAGAAGCAGGCGAATCTTACTAGCCCACAGTAGCTCATGAAAGTCTGATCAGAGTCGTTTCAACGCGGCCCAGGCACGATTCAAACCGGCGCTGCAATTTGCCAGTAAAGCCATCGCGTCGAACCTTCTGTTCTCGTTCAAATCGTGTTCCAGCTTGTTGTTGTAACGAACTAGGTGACCTCGTGCGGGGTCAGTTGACCCAGGTGATCTTCACGCCGCCCTGAGCTCAGCCCATTCTGCATCAGAAGCACCTGTGGGCTGCGAAGGTCGATTTTAAACAGGACGCGGACAAAAGGATGCCTAATGAAACCGCGTTGCCGCACTCACTTTCTCCTTTCTCTTGGAAAGGCTGGAAAGGTGTGATTAATTTAGCATTGAGCGTTTCAGCAATGCTATGTGAGTAATTCGGAAATGCAAGATCAAAATAATCCCTTTTCAGTGGCTGGCTGGAAAGTAGTCCTTGAGGTCTGGTGAACACAGTGTGTGTGTGTGTGTGTGTGTGAGTGTGTGAGTGTGTGCGTGTGTGTGAGTGTGTGCGTGTGTGTGTGAGTGAGTGAGTGAGTGCGTGTGTGTGTGTGTGTGTGTGAGTGTGTGCGAGTGCATGTGAACATCAACATGGCTTGTTCGGAGTCAAAATACATATTAAGAGGAGACAGTGCCACTGCTAACCATTTGGGTGCCCCGCGTCCCCCCGTCCCCCGTCCCCCGTCCCCCACTTTGGTGCCCCTCTAAACACTTGGTGCCCTACGCGCAGCGCACGATGCGCATGGTGGGAGCGGCTGTTTCAGATCTGAGTAACCCCAGCTCCCAGTGCACCCTGGGACTTGGTGTTTCCCTGCGTGTTTCAGGTAGGCAGCATGAGAAGGTCAACAAGGCTAAGATCAGAGAGGAATTCTAATCACTGCTCGTTAGCTGCCTAATTAGTTATAGTGCAGAGGGCAGAAGATCAAAGACACACACGCTCATATTATACACACACACACACACACACACACACACACACACAAGCACACACTGAGATCAAGGAGCTCACACACAAGACTTAGTGGGAGAGCAAAGAGAAAGAGAGTGTGTGCCCTCGTATGTATAAGTGTGTGTGTGTGTGTGAGTGAGTGTGTGTGTGAGTGTGTGTGTGAGTGACAGGCAGATGATTTGCCGAACAGGAACAGCCACAGACCTGGACAGTTAATAGGACATGATAAATCAGCAGAACCTGGTGTAAAATCACCTTTAACCAACACACACTCATACACACTCACTCACACACACTCACACACTCACTCACACACACTCACACACACTCACACACTAACACAAACAGCTCAGCCGTTTGGGCCTGACATTGCAAATCACATCCACACCAGAATGAATAACATGAACTGACATAACAGGTAAAGGGGCATGGACTTTAAGGACAGAAGCATCCCTGGTGCCGAACTTTGCTGCCAAAGCCTGGTCCCCTGGTCCCCTGGTCACCTGGTAACCTGGTCACCTGGTAACCTGGTAACCTGGTCACCTGGTTACCTGGTAACCTGGTCCCCTGGTCCCCTGGTCACCTGGTCCCCTGGTCACCTGGTCCCCTGGTCTCCTGGTCTCCTAGTCCACTGGTCTCCTGATCCACTGGTCGTCTGGTCCCCTGGTCACCTGGTCCCCCCTGGTCCATCACCCCCAGATGGGGCCTCGCTTCAATACCAGATCCGTCACTTGCCAAAATCAGGGCCAACTCACAGTTGAATTTTTCATGTGAAGATGTGCTGAGTTTCCACAAACCCCCAGCCCACGCCGAGACAAGTTAAACCCCTGCACTTCTCCTTTTGATGCAGAGTACATATTTTCCTTATCGATTTCCCCACGAATCCCCCGTTAATGCCAAACGTGTGTTTAGTATTCATGGGCGCGTGCGTGCGCCCCTTAACGATGTTGATAATGCTGTCGTCAGGGCGACAGGCTGGAGGTTTAATGAGGACGCGCTCATTCACATCACACTCCGGCCCTTCCGTCGATGACATCGATACTGTTCAACCCCCCCCCCCCCCCCCCCCCCCCTCTCCCAGGGGTCGGGGTTCACTGCCTGCTCCCTCGCTCTGGCCCTCTGACCTCGGGCACACACCAGGAAGTAGATGATGAGAGGTATATTTACTGTACATTTATTCAGCAGACGCTCTCACCCAGAGCAATTTACAGAAGAGCAGGGACATTCCCCGCGGGGCAGGTAGTTGCCCGAGGACACAACGTAATCTTGCATGGCCGGAAATCGAACCGGAGAGCCTTCTGATTACCAGCCCGATTCCCTAACCGCTCAGCCGCCTGACTCCCTGAAACAGATGGAGAGAGAAACCGGAGAGAGAGAGAGGGAGAGAGTAAGGCAAGCAAACAGACAGAGAGAGATAAAGACCTAAAGAGAGTGTTGGGACAGGGCTGGATGGACCTGGCCTACCGGCCATTTGCCCAGTGGGCCGACACACTTTTAGGCCCAACTTATTTTCTTTCTCTTGGGGCCGGCCCATAAAGAACTGACAGCGGGCCATAATTTTTGTTTAATTTGTTGGTCGGGCCGGCACTCGCCTCGACACAATCAAATTCAGGAAGACACGAGCTGTTGGCTAATGGCTAACATCGTTTGGCATCGTTAAAGTTTAGCATCGATAAAAATGGAGAAATGAAAGCGCAAGGGAGGTGCCGGGAAAAAAAAAAGAAGAGAGAAAAGGCTCAAAAATCGACAGAAGGATGTCGCAGAATGTACGAAGTTTTCGAGCAGGAGGGGGGTGGGGGGGTGGGGGGGGTGGGGGGTTGAACACTGGGTATGGGCTGGACTGGGACGAAAAATGGGCCCTTTGCATTTTTGGGGGGGCCATTCTCATCCACTTTACCTGGATAGACGGCATCGCTTCCTCGCCCGCTTCCAATTCCCCTCGATGGCTTTTAAACGGTGTTGTTTGTTACAGTGCGACGGCTCTCTCTCTCTCTCTCTGCTTGAATGATGTTTAATAAATGTTTAACAGAAGAGCTGTACAAGAGTCAATCTACTATTGTGCCTAGTGCCTCTCTCTCTCTCTCTCTCTCTCTCTCTCTCTCGCTCTCGCTCTCTCGCTCTCTCTCTCACTCTCACACACACACACACACACACACACACTCTATATATTTGTTAGGAAGGTTCTTGGAATGAACCCTCACACACAAACACACACACACACACACTTACTTGCTCCCTCTCTGTCTTTCTTCCTAACCTCTCCCTCACCCTCTCTCTCACTCTGTCTCCGCTCTCTGCCAGTTAAATGTTCTGTTTTAGTGGGCAGAATCAGTGGGCCACTGTAGCGGTTGGAGTAGATTAAGGCATTAAGGAAGCCTGTAGAGAGATGGAATGTCTTGTTATGGTTAGGTAACAGTTGTTTCCTGGTTTATATTAAGGGCAAAGAGGACCTTTTTAAATGGGGTTACTGCTGGTAGAGAGAAGAATCTTGTGGTGAATAATTGGATTGGGGTCGGTGAGTGTGTGAGTGTGTGTGTGTGCGTGTTTGTACCTTGCAGGCTCTAGTGTCCTGTACTGCCTTAACCTCCTCCTTTCCTCTCCTCTTCTTCCCTCCCCTCCCTTCCTTTTCCTCCTCATCACCAGATTCCTATAGCTACAGTCACCGAGTAGACAGAAACAGATGGTTGGCTGAATGAACTGTTGAAATGGTCCAATATGCCTATCAAGCCAAAGTGACTTGTCCTGTGTGTGCGCGTGCGTGCGCGTGTGTGTGTGTGATTCTCCCTGATGAATTGCTGCGTGTGTGTGTGCTATGGCTAACGAGGTTGGCCGAGGAGTAATGAGCAGGTTGCCCTCGGTGTAACCCCTGCAGGGTGAGTCAATGTGATGGATGTGACTGAGAGAGCGAGAGAGAGCGAGCGAGAGCGAGAGAGCGATTGGTGGATTTATTTTTGCCATGTGTCTGAACGAACAATTTCCTCATCTGCGAGTGACAGGTGTGGTTCAGAGCTGGGAGCACCTAGAGATGATAATGTGTGCGTTTACGGCACAGTGTTAAGAGTGTTGGGGAAGGGCTGGAGTCTGGAGCAGGGCCTCTAGTTGGCAGTGGAGAGGGACCCATTGAAAGAGAGAGAGAGAGAGAGAGAGAGAGAGAGGGAGAGAGAAAGTTGCAAAGAAAGTTGCTGTGCTCCTTTGTCGGTATGCATTTAGCCATAAGAGCATTCAGCCGAAGTTGGTGTGAGAAAGCTGTGAGCAGGTCAGGGAGTTGTACCTCCACTAATCAGTGTGTGTGTGTGTTTGCGTGTGTGCGTATCTCCGCATGGAGATCTAACTTCATCAGAACCCGCAACACGGGGCCATTATCTTCCCCAGAGCGCTAGCGCCCCAGCGGCTGACGGGATTAGGCAACAAAGGCATCGCAGGATTAGCCCGGCACGGTAAAGGTGGAGAGAGAGGGGACCGGGTGGCGTCCGTTTTGGTTCGGGGTCTCCTTTCCTCCCATCCTTCCGTCGCCCCCGCTGTGTTCGGGGCTCGCGGTCGGAGGGGGGGGGCGAAGACTGATCTTGCGTCCGGCGGCTGACAGGCCCCCCACTCGGAGAGGGAAAATAAAAAGAAGATGGAGATAACGCCCCGACCCCCCCCCCTTGCCCCTCCCTCGACCAGCCACCTCCACTTCCAGCCTCCCCCCCCCCAACCCCACCGCCCCTCCCCTGCTGGCCTGTCGGACCCACGCTGTTTACGGGGGCAATTGAGACCCCGGCAATTTAGGGCAGAGCAGAAAATGGGAGGAAATGCCGAAAATAGGGAGGGGAGCGTGAAAAGGAGAAAAGAGTAGGCCTGGGGAGTGATTGGCTGAACAGTGGGGGACAGATGTAATTTTCCGAGAGGTGGGAAGTGATGTGATTTTCCTTGCGAGTTGGTGTGCCTGCCTGCGTGTGTGTGTGTGTGTGCGTGCGAGCGTTGTCGAATTATGCAGATGGTTGCATTCTGGGCATCAGCAGATTCGGAGTGTGCGGAGCCCCCTCTCCGTCTTTCGATGCCGCAGTAAAGCCCCAAAACGACTTCGGAAACGATCTGGAGATCCCACCCTCTCATGGGGGAAGAGACCAGACCATCCATAACGTTGCCACGAGGGGCAGCTCGATCCCCCCCGAACCTCCTGGCTCGACCAAACCCCCCCAGCATGCACCTGAGACGCAGGTGCGACCAAGCCCACTTTGCGTATATCCAGCGAGAAGGCTTGGCGTCGTCGGAAGAGGCGAACACCATTTGGCTCGTCTAAGTGATTCAGCACCAACCGGGAACGATCCTCCCCCCCCCCCCCCACACACACACACACACCCCCTCAAATGAACAACAACAACAAAACAAGGAGAGAAAGGCAGTTGATGACTTTGAATCGGGACGGATCCATTCTCGTGTCGTTCGCCGCTCTCGCCTTTTCCGACAACAAAGACGAAATGATGCGCGTCTGCGGGGGCGCGTTGACAAGGTTTATTGTGGA
Source organism: Protosalanx chinensis (assembly GCA_030340685.1). Lineage (NCBI taxonomy): Eukaryota > Metazoa > Chordata > Actinopteri > Osmeriformes > Salangidae > Protosalanx > Protosalanx chinensis. The sequence goes on from CM059330.1 coordinate 4,576,358, forward strand.
GAAATGGGAGAATTCATCGGCTGGATGTGTTCAGTCGATTCCCCTATCAGCGCAATTTGGGGCTTTCTTCTCGTCCTTTGTGTCTGTCGGGCAGAGAGGACGTTGCCGAGCAGACGCATTGTTCGACACATCAGCGTCCTGGCTGGACAATTAGTTTGACAGAGGAATAAAGGAAGATGAGGCCATTGGCTCCCTGAGATGAATTCCCTCTGCATAAGCAGAAAATGGTTTACGGGCGGGGATCCGAGTTTCATATCGCAGATCAGGGGGAGCATTAAAACTTTACAGTTTGGCAATTGAGCACTTTAACAGCAAGAGTTTCTCAAAGTGGAATCGAGGGCACCGTGGTCGATGAAATAAAAAAATGTCGGGGGGGTGTGGGGGGGGGGGGGGGGGGGATGTTTAACATCACGGTGATGTTCGGTTGCTATGTTCCTATCCCCCCCCCCCAAAAAAGGACTCCGCCTCGACCAGGGGGGAGAAAACTCCTACCTCCGCCCCCTCCTCTTCCTAATCCTGCGCTCCCTCCTTATCTTCCCTTTCCTCCCTTAATTAACGTCAGGATTTAAGACTGGGTGTCAAGTTTAATTCCCTCCCCTTGTTAGTTTGACCGGACAGGGTTTAAGACTAGGTGTCACGTTTAATTCCTTCAACCCATTACTCTGAGTGACGTTTTGGTGCGAGACAGACCTAAATAAACCCCCAACTGATGTCATCAGGCAATCATAAAGTGACTGGGCGGGGCCGTAAACCTGTCTCCTTGCCTCATTCTTATTTCATTGGTTGGATGTGAGGTCAGGGGAGGGGTCAGAGAGGGAGGAGGTCAGACGGTGAGGTGTATATCTGACTAGCGAATCCGAGGTGGACCTCCTGTTCGCTGATTGGACAGAGCTGGGCCCGGTATCCGGGGGCGATGTGTTCCAGTCAGACAGGGTGTGCGCTGTTGTGGATTGTCGAGCGTAGAAAAAAAGCTTCGTTCCAACACGCATGTTTTAAAGTTAGAGTTCAACCACTCAACCAGAGACTGCTAGGAGTGACACGAAGCAACTACATTACCCAGCATTCCCCTGACACTACGGCTGGTTTACAGCTCAAGACAATATCTTGGTAATACAGAGGGTCTTCCTGTGGGTCAGGACTCTTGTAAACCTCTTGGCAGAGACAACATTAATGGAGCTGGCTCTTTACGAGCATACCAAGCGGGATGTTTTCCAGTAAACAAGCGTTACGGGTGCTCCAGAGTAAACCTGGCTGTTTACCGGATCAGAGGCGGGACAAGGTGGTTCACACACCCCTGGGACTGCTCTGATTGGCTGGTGACAGCTGTCCGTTATCTATGTTAAATTAGAAATGTAAGTATGATTAAGTATTAAGTAGCTGAGCTAGTAATTAGAATTTTTGAATACCTTACTCGTTTGCTGAAATGCACTTTGAGATTTTTGGGTTGTTGGATCTAATTTACATTGGATCTGACTAAGTTGGATCTCACATTTATTATATATATTTACATTTACCAGACACTTTTATCCAAAGCGACTAAAAGCATGTTCAGGGACATTCTTCCAGAGGCAAGTAGGGTGAAGTGCCTTGC
>CM059330.1:4578448-4616729 GCA_030340685.1 Protosalanx chinensis
AACTGGGGCAACAGAAGGGGAGAAAGGGGGGGGTCATTTTGGGGTTTTGGGCGATGGGAGCAGAGAGTGTGGGGTTTCAAAACGATCTAATTTGCGAATGACTGGGAGTCGAAATGACAGGAGCTCAATTGAGAACGAATCCTCGGCAGCGTGCTTGTCAAGTTGCATTAGGTAACGCTCATTGTGAATCACCTGTGGGGGGGGGGGGGGGGGGGGGGGGGGGAGATTCGATTATCGAGTCGAGAACGAATCCCAGCCCGTCTCTGGTGTTCGGATGCTTCCGGACGCACTTCTCGCTTTCTCTTTGTGTTTCTCTGGCTTAACAAAGACTTAGCACTGCAGCTTGCCAGCTATCAATCGATTAGAAATACCAGTGGCTGTGTTGGAATTTTGGCATGTGCAGGTGAGCTAGTCCAGTGTTGATGACCGAAGAGGTGAGCTAGTCCAGTGTTGATGACCGAAGAGGTGAGCTAGTCCAGTGTTGATGACTGAAGAGGTGAGCTAGTCCAGTGTTGATGACCGAAGAGGTGAGCTAGTCCAGTGTTGATGACTGAAGAGGTGAGCTAGTCCAGTGTTGATGACCGAAGAGGTGAGCTAGTCCAGTGTTGATGACCGAAGAGGTGAGCTAGTCCAGTGTTGATGACTGAAGAGGTGAGCTAGTCCAGTGTCGATGACTGAAGAGGTGAGCTAGTCCAGTGTTGATGACTGAAGAGGTGAGCTAGTCCAGTGTTGATGACTGAAGAGGTGAGCTAGTCCAGTGTTGATGACTGAAGAGGTGAGCTAGTCCAGTGTTGATGACTGAAGAGGTGAGCTAGTCCAGTGTTGATGACCGAAGAGGTGAGCTAGTCAGTGTTGATGACCGAAGAGGTGAGCTAGTCCAGTGTTGATGACCGAAGAGGTGAGCTAGTCCAGTGTTGATGACCGAAGAGGTGAGCTAGTCCAGTGTTGATGACCGAAGAGGTGAGCTAGTCCAGTGTTGATGACCGAAGAGGTGAGCTAGTCCAGTGTTGATGACCGAAGAGGTGAGCTAGTCCAGTGTTGATGACCGAAGAGGTGAGCTAGTCCAGTGTTGATGACTGAAGAGGTGAGCTAGTCCAGTGTTGATGACCGAAGAGGTGAGCTAGTCCAGTGTTGATGACTGAAGAGGTGAGCTAGTCCAGTGTTGATGACTGAAGAGGTGAGCTAGTCCAGTGTTGATGACTGAAGAGGTGAGCTAGTCCAGTGTTGATGACTGAAGAGGTGAGCTAGTCCAGTGTTGATGACCGAAGAGGTGAGCTAGTCCAGTGTTGATGACCGAAGAGGTGAGCTAGTCCAGTGTTGATGACCGAAGAGGTGAGCTAGTCCAGTGTTGATGACCGAAGAGGTGAGCTAGTCCAGTGTTGATGACCGAAGAGGTGAGCTAGTCCAGTGTTGATGACCGAAGAGGTGAGCTAGTCCAGTGTTGATGACCGAAGAGGTGAGCTAGTCCAGTGTTGATGACCGAAGAGGTGAGCTAGTCCAGTGTTGATGACCGAAGAGGTGAGCTAGTCCAGTGTTGATGACTGAAGAGGTGAGCTAGTCCAGTGTTGATGACCGAAGAGGTGAGCTAGTCCAGTGTTGATGACTGAAGAGGTGAGCTAGTCCAGTGTTGATGACCGAAGAGGTGAGCTAGTCCAGTGTTGATGACCGAAGAGGTGAGCTAGTCCAGTGTTGATGACTGAAGAGGTGAGCTAGTCCAGTGTTGATGACCGAAGAGGTGAGCTAGTCCATTGTTGATGACCGAAGAGGTGAGCTAGTCCAGTGTTGATGACCGAAGAGGTGAGCTAGTCCAGTGTTGATGACCGAAGAGGTGAGCTAGTCCAGTGTTGATGACTGAAGAGGTGAGCTAGTCCAGTGTTGATGACCGAAGAGGTGAGCTAGTCCAGTGTTGATGACCGAAGAGGTGAGCTAGTCCAGTGTTGATGACCGAAGAGGTGAGCTAGTCCAGTGTTGATGACCGAAGAGGTGAGCTAGTCCAGTGTTGATGACTGAAGAGGTGAGCTAGTCCAGTGTTGATGACCGAAGAGGTGAGCTAGTCCAGTGTTGATGACCGAAGAGGTGAGCTAGTCCAGTGTTGATGACCGAAGAGGTGAGCTAGTCCAGTGTTGATGACTGAAGAGGTGAGCTAGTCCAGTGTTGATGACTGAAGAGGTGAGCTAGTCCAGTGTTGATGACTGAAGAGGTGAGCTAGTCCAGTGTTGATGACCGAAGAGGTGAGCTAGTCCAGTGTTGATGACTGTGTTGATGACTGTGTTGATGACTGCAGTGGTTAGCTAGTCTGGTGTACCGCACACTCATCACTCCATCACCCTAATCTCTTTATCTTCTGCTGAGTTAAAGGAATGACTGAGAGAGAGAGGGAGCAGAAAGAGATAAAGAGTGAGACAGAGATAGAGGGGTTAGAGAGAGAGGGAGAAAGATGGAGAGAGCGAGAGAGAGGGAGAGAGAGAGGGAGAGAGAGGGAGAGCGAGAGAAAGAGGGAGAGAGAGAGGGAAAGAGAGAGAGAGAGAGAGAGAGAGAGAGAAAAGGAGGCAGGGAGAGAGAGGAAGAGAGAGAGAGAGAGTTGCGGATAGACTAAGGTGGGACTAGCTGTCTGGTCCTTGATTAGAATGGATGGAGTCTATTGTTGACTGCTGCAGTCCCCTGGCTCTGGTTCAGCTCTGCACTGATGACATCTACGCCGGCTCGTTTCAACAAAGACGCCCCAATTTGGATCTAATTGTTTTTCTTAAAGAGCTATTTGGCACGCAGCACTGAGCGATGTCAGCGATGGTCTTAGACTATCCTGCTGTGTCTCTCTCACGGAGCGTAGCCTGACCTTTTCACTAAGCCAAGAGTCTGTTTGAGAGCCGGTTCCACCGGATCCATGGCGGTTCCTGCGTTGTTTGGCAGACAAGGTCTGTCTGTCTAGATCCGTGGTTCTCAACCCTGGTCCTCAGGGCTCCACTGTCCTGCATGTTTTAGATGTTTCCCTGCTCCAGCACACCTGATTGTCATTATCAGGCTTCTGTTGAGCTTCATAAGGACCCATTCATTTGAATCAGGTGCATTGGAGAGAAAGAAAGAGGACCAGGGTTGAGAACCACTGGTCTAGATGGACCGTATCTTTGCGGGGGGGGGGGGGGGGGGGGGAATTCACAAGATGTCCGGAATCCTCCATCGCGTGCACGCCCCCCTCAGCGCTCCGCACAGTCCATGCAGCGGATACGTTCGATCGCCCGGGCACGACGGATCGATCGAAACGAGGTGGGAGGGGCTTGCCGGGGGGTTGTCGCGGCGACCCTCGGGCTGGTTAAGTCTCCAGGGGTGGGGGTGGTAGTGGTGGGGGGGGGGGGGGGGGGGGGCGGTGGGAGATTATGGACCCTAATAGATTGATGGATCTTTATTAGGGATGAAATGGAATTAGCCATTGATTGGGAGCCAGCCTGCGGAGGGAACAGAGATCAGCGCGGTGTTGACCGCCCGGGATGTCACTTTGGTTCTGCTGATACCCCACCCCCCCACCCCTCCCGCTTCTCACCCGGAGGGCCTGCTCAGGGTTAACTGGGGAATCGATGGGCAGAAGAGCTTGTAGAACTCGCATTCAAGAGCTTTACCTACTTACCTGTCCGCGCGCGTGCATTCTATAGGCACGTTTACCCCACAAACATTTGATGGCTATGGAAAATGCTCGGATTGCAAATATCCGGATATATATTTTTTGTAGGAATGCTTTTAAGAGTAACCAGGTCAAATGTACGTATAAAATACAGCACATTTAACCACCAGCGTGTGTGTTGTTCCATGGGGGGGGTGTGTGGAGGTGTTTAACCTGTCGAAGGCAGCGGCGGAGAGCGGGAAGTGTTCCATCCTCGCCGTCCTGCTGTGGAGCCTGGCCTCCTGCTGTCACTCACCCTCATGTTCATACCTGGCTTCAGGCACTCAGGCTGCTGCTAATAAGCACCTGACCTGGGGGCACCCTCCATATACCACACACACACACACGCACTCACACACACACACGCACTCACACACCCACACACTGACACACACACACTCACACTCACACGCACGCACATACACACGCACGCACGCACACTCACACCCACGCACACTCACACACACACGCGCGCACACACTCACACACCCACACACTGACACACACACGTGCACCCTCCCACAGCGTCCCGTCCTGCCGAACCCCTTCAAGGAGACCCCTGACCCCTGGGTATGAAGAGCGTCCAGAGGAGGGGAGTGGGGGTCTGGTTGTTTCTGGGGGGGGGGGGGGGGGGGGGGGGGGGGCTGGTTCATGCCACTGCAGCATACTGTGCCCTATCCTCTTCTCACCATGCTCAGTCTGACCTAGTTTCAGCGCACACACACACACACACACACAGGGCCACTCGCGCACACGTACGTGCTAGCCAGGCCACACAAACGCACACACTCAGAGACCCACATTTACACGCCGAAAGGAAAATATCCACTGAGAGCTCTTGTCTTTCAGGAACAGTCACTGCCTGACACACACGGCCAATCTCTCTCTCTCTCTCTCTCTCTCTCTCCCCCTCTCCACTCTCTCCCTCTCTCTCTCTCTATCTCTCTCTCGCTCCCCTCTCTCTCTCTCCCTCTCTCTGTCTCGCTCTCTCTCCCCCCGCTCTCTCGCCCCCCCCTTCTTCCTCTCTCTCATCTCTCTCGTCCATCTCTCTCTCTCTCAGAGCGTGAATAACTGCCCCCCCCCCCCCCCCCTTGTGTCAAACAGCTCAATCTAAGTCAGGACACAGTCAGTTCAAGGACAGCAGAGAAGGAAAACACACGAGCCCCTCCATGTCCCCCTCCGTCCCCCCCCCCCCCCCCCCCCAAGACGTCCCCCTGTGCGTGCGGGTGCGCCTGTCACGTAGCTGCAGTCAGACCTCCCCTCTCTCTCTGCGACGGCGGCGCTTCAGTTCCGGCGACACGCTGCTCGTTGTTCAGCCCGGCTCTGCTCCTGCTCCATCCCGGCATTCTCTCCTCTCCCTCGGCATTCTCTCCTCTCCCTCGGAAGCACGCGCGCACGCAGCTTATCTCCTCTCCTCCTCCATTCCACTTTTCTGCTGTCAACAAACAGGCGGGCTGGAGGGCCTTTTCGCACCGTTTAAGCCCTATTTTCTGCGACCCCTGTCGCGCGGCGCGTGCGGGCGTGATGCCGGATCCCTCCGCCTCCCGTGATGCGATCACTCGGGTCAGAAAATTGGTTAGATTGTGTTTCTGCACTGCCGAGGGCCACGTCCTGTCATATTAGAGTCTCCCCCCTCAGCCGACAGACACGGGCCACATATTAACCGGGCCTGGCTGGGATCGGGTGCGGGTCCTCGGGCGGGATGTGTGTGCCTGGTGGAGGGTGGAGGTCTGACGCGGTGATGTATGTTAAAACTGTCAAGGGATAACTGGCATAGCTGAGGTGGGTGAATGTAGTAGGATCGCACGAGGCTGGGGCTGGGGCCGGGGCCGGGGCCGGCATTGATTCTAGAGCCGGGGCTAGGGCTAGAGTTGAGGCTGGGGCTGGGGCTAGAGCTAGAGTTGAGGCTTGAATTGAGGCTGGGGATGGGCTAGGATTAGAGTTGCGGCTAGGATCGGACTAGGGATAGATTTGAAATTAGGGCCGGGACTAGGGCCTGCGTTGATTCAAAGGCCGGGGCTAGGGTTAGAATTTAGCGTGGGGCCAGGGCTAAGGTTAAAGTTGATTCTAGGCCTGGGGCTAGTACTGGGACAAGCGCTAACGCTGGCGGACTAAGACCGAGCGCTCGAGCAGGTAAAAAGTCTGATACAGAATGTTCCAGAGAAGCGGCTCTTTACAGGCGATGTTCTGATGGTTATCTGATGGTTGTCTGATGGCTGTCTGATGGTTGTCTGATGGTTGTCTGATGTCGCGCTGTCAGAGGCCGAAGCGCTCCTCCTGACGGGAGCTGTGGTCTCTCCCTCGCGTCTCCTCGTCTCACAGTCCTCTGCCTGCAGCTGCAAGCACCCAGCACAGCTACCTGTGTCCAAGCACATCCCATCCCCCTGGATGGGGGGGGGGGGTGTAGGTGGACAGGAATATGCCGGGGAAAGGGAAGTGGGGGGGGGTAGGGAGAAAGATGGTGGGCGAAAGGGAGGAACCGAGAGAGAGAGCGGGAAGAATTAGAGAGGCAAGGCGTGTTAAGAGATCCCATTTTCTCCCCTAGAACGGTTAACGAGCTCTCTCCAACGCTGACGAACCTGACTCGCCACGCCCGTGGGATCCACACCGGCGCCTGAACGATCTCTTCGTATCCTGGTCTTCGAAAGAAAATCTATTCTTTCAATGCGATTGCCGAAAAGATTGAATCCGGGGAAAGACATCCAACGCTTCTTATCGATCTCGGCGGGGCCGAGGACAGATTAGAGACGCCTGTACGTCTTCCGAACGCGCAGGAAGTAGGGAGAAGTGTTACAGGAAGCGTTTATCGCGGAAGTGAGCCTTCGTCTGGCAAAAGATGTATCTCTTCTCTGTTTGGAAGGCGCTGCTTCCCGTGTCGGAGGAGCGATAATTGATCGCCCTGACAGTCATTTGCACCTTCTTGCTTTGTCGACGTTGTCGTGTTTTCATAATCCCTAAGCGCTGTACCGAACAACAATAGGAAACCGCCGAAAATCAGCGCCCGCTCCTGCTGAACGTACCAGGTGCACACCGGTCCCAGCAATCCTATCGAGATACGGTGGAGGCACTTGCAGTGGTGAATGAAGTGCTGGTTGTAATGCGCTCCATCAACAGGGAATAACCTTGCGTTTCTGTATTCTGCTCAAACTCAAAGAGAGCAGAGCGTCAGGCATCCTTAATGCTCGGATTCCAGGCCTTAATTTCACTAAAGCGGTCAGATTTACGCATTTGGAACGATGAGCATCAGCGTTCGTTACCTCTCCAAGGATTCCAGCGCTCTCCTCTCCCCCGCTCTGTGTATCAGGCGCGCGCACGTACGTGCACACGCGCGCACGCACACCGGTTTAGCCTCGGCAAACTCTTGCCTACGTCCTGTCGCGTGCACGCCGACGCGTGGAAACACATCGCCGAACACACTCATCGGAAGGGCACGTTGATCTGAACAGTGCTTCGTTGTTTCTTCGTGGGGTGGGGGGGGGGGTGGGGGTGGAACAGAGAATGAAACTGGTGGGGAGGGAAGGAGAGGGAGGGAGGGAGGGGGTTTAGGGGGCGACAAGACATGGGGGAGAAGTAAAGAGGAGTAAGCTGGATCCTTCATCCCCCAAAATCCCTCCCCCCCTTCTCCGCATCCCCCCCCCCCCCTGCCTGCGTCTTCCGGCCCGGAATCCCCCCCCTTTTATCTTCAGAATGCCCCGAATGACCTTGCCGCCCCAACCTGTGGCCCCCGAGCACCTCCTCCCCCCTCCCCCTTCCCATTCTAGTCTAGATCAATGCCCTGCAGCGAAAACAACCACCACTCCTCCCACCCCCTCAGTCAACCCCCCCTCCCTCCCTCCATCCTCCCGCTCCCCACCACAACCTCCACCGCCTTGTCCCAATACCTGCCCCCTCTGCAGGACGACGCGCCCCCCTCACACGCACGCGCACACACAAGCGCCAGGCCGTTGTGGGCTTGCTCCAGTTAGCAGGCACAAAACCACGACGACGAGAAACGTACACAAGCGTTCAGCTGCATGTACCCACGCGCACACACACACAGACAGACACACACACACACACGCCTGCAGAGAGCCGTCCCTGTAAGCCCCGTGCGCAGCTAGCCAGTGGCCTGCTTGTTGTGCTTTGACGAGCCAGGGCCCCTTGCTGCACTAAGTGGCCTGCTAATGCTCCAGCGCTGTCTGGCTTCAGGGCACAGGGGCAGCGCTTGAGAAGATACCCCCTCTGGAACCATCCGTCTCAAAGCATCGCACGCACACACACACACACACACATCTCAGCACAGATGCACCCACCTCCCCTCTACACACACACTCACACACACACACACACATTCTGTAAAGAGCCTACAATGCAACCTCAAAATGAAACCTTAAGCAAGCGTGCCTGAATGGGCCTTACTTTTGCAAGCCCACACACACAAAATACCCCTCCGCACACATGGAGAGTGTCCCCTGCAGCGCTGCTATCCACCCAGGAACACAGAGCAGGCTTTATGTAGCCACTTACTGCTGTGTTCTTACCCAAGGTGAGCGAGGGGACCGGAGAGAGCACACAGAAACGATTGCAGTCCTCTAAGTAGCCGTCCGCCAACATGAACATCGACGGCTGAAGACTTGGGGATCGGGAGTGTTTTCTGATGCATGGTGAGCGCATTTGGTTATTATTTTACACACACACACACACACACACACACACACACACAGATGCCAGCGCTGTTGTTGTCTATGGTTATGATTTGTTTTCTCTGTAGCAGAGCCTATAAAGGAAGCTGCCTGTGGTTCTGATTGGTTGCCCTGAGTCAGGATCTGGCCATGGTTCTGATTGGTTGCTTCGAGTCAGGATCTGTCCATGGTTCTGATTGGTTGCTTCGAGTCAGTATCTGGCCATGGTTCTGATTGGTTGCTGTGAGTCAGGATCTGTCCATGGTTCTGATTGGTTGCTGTGAGTCGGGATCTGTCCATGGTTCTGATTGGTTGCTGGGAGTCAGGATCTGGCCATGGTTCTGATTGGTTGCTTCGAGTCAGGATCTGTCCATGGTTCTGAATGGTTGCTGCGAGTCGGGATCTGTCCATGGTTCTGATTGGTTGCTGCGAGTCGGGATCTGTCCATGGTTCTGATTGTTGCTGTGAGTGTGGATCTGACTACAGATCACAGCAGGATTTATGACACCTTTAAACTTACCACTGTGATTTTGCACTACTTTGTATACACCCCCCCCCCCGTACTATATTTATCCATTCTCTCCTAAACTCGTACTTGCTATAGTTATATGCCCCCAATTTGTACAGCTAATGCCCTCTTTTTATTGTGTTTCATCTTTATTTTGTTTGTTCTATGTTTTGTCTTTCCTGCCACAGTAAATTTTCTGTTTATGTAAATTGCATGGCGATTAAAAATGATTCAGATTTTCATCGCCATTGTAATAATGAGTGGTTATCAAACGTTTTAAGAACATTTCATACGAATACACGTGAGCACACAGACTTGAAATCTAAACGAACGACACAAATATAACCGTTTAACACTGTGAAGCCAATTACAAGCAGCATATGAGAATGTTTGTGAACCAAGTTCACAAACAGCGAGTTTGTCCAGCCTAGCATCCATTCAGGGCACCAATCAAGGGCCAGGGTCCAGAAGCCACCAATCAGGGGCCAGGGTCCAGAAGCCACCAATCAGGGGCCAGGGCCCGGTGATGAAGAGGGTGGTTCCAGGCCGTCTGAGTCATACTGCTGGCTCTGCTAGGTCATGTGATCCCTCTTCTTCCGTATACTCAGCAATGTGGGACACAGTTCAAAACGCAGGGTTCAAGCCAAAATCACAAGGAGTGTGTGTGTGTGTGTGTGTGTGTGTGTGTGCGTGCGTGCGTGCGCGCGCGCACCCTAAGTTGGCGTGAAGATGGATTCAAAGGAAACCTTTGAAGTATTTTGATGTTCTTCGCCGGCTCGCTTGCCAGCTTCCTAAATAGGTCAGAGACTCTGCTCCCTCCGCCTGCGTCACGCAGACGTGAAGCATCTGGAAGAACTTTGACTAATGAAAACTCTTCCAGCGCATCTCGTCAGGGCTAAACGCGTCTGCCGCTGAGTGCCGGCGTCTGCGACTGTGGGCCGTTGCGTAGACGGGTGTGGGGGTGACTTCGGTGTTTAATTGCGTCTGCCGTCTGCGATGCCTGCAGCCACTACCTGTCTGCCGTGTGTGTGTGTGTGTGTGTACGTACTTACTTCAGGGCCATCTGTCAGAGCAGTGTTTAGTGCTGCGGCTCCACGTCGGTGGCTTAATGAAGGCCAGTCGTTTTGCATCTTCCAGCCTGCAGATTCATTTAGCATCTAGAGGTTCCGTTGTGGACAACACAGCAGTGCCCAGTGTGCGTGTGTGTGCGTGTGCGTGTGCGTGTGTGTGTCTGGAGGATGTTCCACAGGTCGGTCTGGCAGCCAGACCGGCCTTGCAGAGGAACAGCTGCCTCGTCCCAGCACAGCCTTGGCTGTAGAGGTCAGTTAATCTCCTCCTTGAAACACCAGGCCTTGTTCTCCCCTGGCTGGGCTCCCCTCTGGAGGAGGTGCCCGGCTTACCTGGGTGGTCTTCGGTCCTGGTTCAGGAGGGGCTTCTCTCTGTGGGAGTTCCCCCGGGTAGAGGAGGTCTTCTCCTGGGTCCTGAGCTGTGAGGCGTCGGTGTAGCATGGCCAGGGCTGAGGTATGATGTCACCTTCCGTTCTGGTCCCCGCACGCAGGCGCACAGTCATCTGGGGCGGCACAAACACACACACAAAGTGGCATATAGGAGGCACATTCTCTCTCTCTCTCGCTCTCTCACTCACTCACTCACACACACACACACACACACACATACACACACACACATACACACACAAACACACACACGCAAACTGGCATATGGAGGCACATTCTCTCTCTCGCTCTCTTTCTCTCTCTCACTCACACACACACATACACACACACACACACACATACACACACAGTTCCCCAGGACCCTGTTAGTATCTCTTTTTTCCCAAAAGGAGAAATAAATCAAATTGAGTGAAGTGCTTGTTTTGGGTGTCAGCGAAGCGTATGCAAACCTTTAGGGGAGGTCCGTGATTGATTGTAAGGAGGCACAAAGATTGCAGAGAATGTCGGGAAGAGAGAGAAATAAAGGGGGGGGGGGAATGGAGAAAATCCGAGAAGAGAATGAGAGCGGGAGGTGGGGAGATGGGGAGGAAGAGAGAGGGAGGGAGGGAGGGAGTTAAAGAGAGAGGATGAGAGAGAGAGGGAGTTAAAGAGAGGACGAGAAAGGAGGGAGGTGAAGGGAGAGGAAGAGAGAGAGAGAGAGGGGCAAAGCTCCAGGTCCAGTCCTTGTATGCAAAGCTGCTCACTCTCGCTCCCCTAAATTTTATTGAGGGCAGGCCGGAGGAGACAGACAGGACTGTGTGTGCGGTCGTGTGTGTTCGCCAGTGCATGGGAGGGAGGGAGGGAGGGATGGATGTGGATGCTGTTAAACGCCACTGCTCCTCCCTGCTCTTCATCCCAGAGTGCAGTCTGGAGTAGGGCCTAATTTTGATCCCTCTCCCCATGTCCCCTGCCTCTCATCCCCAGCTACCAGCTGGAGGTCTGGGCACCGCCAGCAGCTCTCTGCTCCCCTTCAATCTCTCTCTGTACCCCACTCTCCCAGCTGGATGTCTGGGCTCAGGCGGCAGCCCCCCCCCCCCCCCCCCCCCAGGTTCTCTGTGATCGTCATGTCCCCGCTGTGGATAAAAGTCATACTACATTTTTCCAGATGTTAGGCCTTTATTCCAGCCCTCCCTGCCCGCTAACAACCAGCCATATTAGGCTGAAGATATCGTCAGGAGACCCGCGAAGAAAAAAACTCCAACCTGCTCTTACACACACACACACCACACACACACACACACGGATCCATGCACACAAACATCAACACGCATCAAAAGGAATACGGTTCATCCCCACGGACGGACCCGCACACCGCCAGCCGCACGGAATGACAACCCTCGCTGATGTACAACCCCAATTCCCAAAAGGTCGGGGCGTTGAGTAAAATATATATTTTTTTTTTTACTCGACAAAATGGTTCCCAGATTTCCAAACCCCCTATGTTATTCACCGTAGAACACCGACAACATATCGAATGTTTTAAAACCGATTAAATGTACCGGGATAAATCAAAATAAAACGGTAATTCCGAATCGGATGACAGATTAGATTAGATTAGATTAGATGAACCTTTATTTGTCCTCCAGGAGGTGGAAATTGCAGTTCACAACAGCAGCAGGGTAAAGTACAGCACACAGAGTTGCAGGGTAATATACATAATGACAATAACATAACAATAGCAATAACAATGGCAATAGCAATAGGCGGGCACGATAAGGTCAGATATCTTAAAAAAAATAAGAAAATAAGTAATTAAGTAATTAAGTAATTAAGTAGTCTGGTTAAGTAGTCCAGTGTACAAAATAGTAAGTTAAGTCGACAAGTCGACATGCAGGCAGTTATTGCAGTTGAGATACAGAATTACAGTATTTTGCAAGAGTATGATAAAAAAATAAGTTAGGTAGACATATAGACATATAGACAGTTTTGGAGAATGGAGATTTACAGCATTACAGTATTGCAAAAAGTAAGCAAGGTTAAGTAGAAATATTGCACTTAGTACAGAGTGTCAATATAACATGAGTATTGCACATGATTGAGGTAAGTAATAAAAGCCAAAAAATATATAATACAGATATAGATACAATAAAAGAGTAATAACAGTAATACTGCATGGTGGTGAGGTAGTGAAGGTAATAGCGACAGCGACACATCTCAGAAAGTGACGAGGCCACATAAACCTTTGCCTAGCAGCGTCTTAGTCTGGGTCCGTCTGTTTACTGTGGAGACCATTTACTGGAGGAACGAGATGAGAGGGAGAGGAACGTTGTCTCTCTCGTGTGTGATGCCGGATTATTGCTGCTCAACGGTCCTGCTGGCCTTCTTTGTCATGTTTTTAGTTCGGTGATCCACCGAATGTTTTTAAGCGGTGAAAGGTCTGGACAGGAGCCAGGCTTCAGTACGAAGCCGTGCCGTTTGAACAGATGCAGTAAGTGGTTCAGCGTCGTCTTTCGGAAATATACGAGGCCTTTGAAATTGAAATATTGCCTGTTTGCGAGTCAGTGTTGCTCTAAAGCCTGTATGTACCTAGCTTACAGCATCGACGGTTGCTTTTCCAGATGTGCAAGATGTCCCTTCTACAAGCCCAGATGCACCTCCATAATACCAGACCCAGACTTTTGACGTGCAGGCTGGTTACAAGCCGGACGGTCCCCCCCCCCCCCCCCCCCCCCCCCCTCTCTCTCTTCAGTCCAGAGGATGAAGCGTTTTTTTTTACCCCAAAAAGAATGTCTCATTTCCCCAATCTTCCTCGGTCCATCTGAAATGAGCTTCAGCCAAGATGGGCGCTCCTCTGGACCACGTTCGCACACGACTTCTTCTTTGCTTCGATCTCCGCAGACGGCGACTTCTGGAGGTGTTTCTGACCACATGGCAGGCTTTCCATTGTGGGATACCCCCCCCCCCCCCCCCCCCCCCCTTATTCATGCAGGGCCTGAAGATTACAGTCATGCAGAATTCATTTTTCTTCCCTTGTTCCTTCAACCCCCCCACAAAGAGATTTCTCCTGACTCTAAGGTTGGTTTAAATATAGAACGGACTGGAGATGATGAGATATTCAAAGTATTCCCAATTTTACATTGCTGATCGGTGAACCTGACCTCTTTGCAATTTACCGAGTTAGTTGCAACATTTTTTTAAAACTTTTAAATAATTGTATCACCGCCTTTCCCTACTTCTTGGAGACGTACATGGAAATCCAATTCCAAAAGACCTTATTTTCTCCGTAAATTGGTACATCCACCGAGTTTAAACGTGGCATGTATTCAGTGATATATTTTGAATGGCAAAGGATGTCAGTTTAGTAGTCAGGTGGCTTAGTGGTTAAGGCAGGGGTGTCCAATCCTGGTCTTCGAGGGCCGCTGTCCTGAAGATTTTAGATGTTTCCCTACTCTAGCACACCTCCACAGAGCTTGATAACGACCCTTCATTAGAATCAGGTGTGCTGGAGCAGGGAAACATCTAAAATCTTCAGGACAGCGGCCCTCGAGGACCAGGATTGGACACCCCTGGGTTAAGGTGTTGGACACGTGATCGGATTGGATTCGGCGAGTTGGATTCCTGGCTGTGGCAACGTGAAATTGTGTCCTTGGGCAAGGCGCTTCACCCTACTTGCCTCAGGGGGGAATGTCCCTGTACTTGCTGTAAGTCGCTCTGGATAAGAGTGTCTGCTGAATGACTCGATGTGAGTTGCTGAGATTTGCAAATCATTGCATTCTGCTTCAGTTTACCCTTTGCAAAGCATTCAAAGTTTTGGCAGAATTTGGTTAAAAAAAAAGATTTTCTGGAATTTACTAGAATATGCCGGTCCTTTTGGACATGAACTGGGAAACATGAGGGCCTGGATGGAAATGTCCTTTTAAACCAGAAGTTTCAGTGAGTGTTATGACCTTCAGTACTGAAATGATAGCAACGCACTGAAGATACAAGAAACCGTGTGGGTGAACAGATAGACGTCGGTGAAAAGCTTTTCTTCTCTGGCGCCATCTTGAAGAGAGTCCTGTAATAATGCAGCGGTTGGGAAAAAAAACAGACAGAACATTCGCTCAGCTGCTATTCAGACACTTTTGAGAGTTTCAACAGATATGCTGTCGTTCCGGAACTTTCTAAAGTGTACTTTTGTGATTGTGGTATTTTTGCTGGTGTTAGTGCTACAACCAGCGTAATAAACGTTCCGCATCCTCGTTCACGGACAAACTTTTCCTCCTCGAAGGCTTGGAAAACGTACAGTCGCAGGACCGAAGAGGCCTAAGCGCTCCTGACAATGCAAAGGCCTTTCTTTACATTCTTAAAATGCGTGTGTTTGTGTGTGTGTGTGTGTGTGTGCACTGTCCTTCTAGAACAAGGGCATCCTTTGGCTCTGAAGTGGAGGGATGGCTGTGAGTGCTTTCAAAAGGATTCCTTCATCCTGCAGTGTGTGTGTGTGTGGGAGTGCGCTCGTGTGTGTGTGTGTGTGTGTGTGTGTGTGATTGTGGGTTTGCAGAATGTGGGTGGGTGATGTGTGTGCTGTGGTCTGTCAGAAATAGCAGCACTCTAACCCTTTCCTGGGAGTTTTCCTCTCTGTGTGCTGTCAGCCATATCTTCTGGCTCCCAATCGATGGTCGCTTCTCTTCTGACTTCTAACCACGGCGTAACACATGACTGACACTGCACGTTAACAATGGCTGTTAACGATCTCCACCGCATCTCTCTCTCTCTCTCTCTCTCTCCTGCCGCCTCTGCCGTGCTCGCTTCCCGTTTCTCTCTCTCTCTCTCTTTCACTTTCTCGCTCCCCCTTAGGTTTATTTTTCCCGTCCTCAGTCGCTCCCTCCCTCTCTCCTTCCCCGTCTCATCTCGGTCTTACTTGGGCTGTCTGTGCTTCGCTCGCTCGGTCTCCCCCTCGCTTCATCTTCCTCCCTCCCCTCCCCCCCCCCCCCCCTGCCTCCCTCGCCTGCCCCCTCTCTCCGTTTCTGTCTTTGTTTCTTTACCTTTTCGCTCCCCCTCCCTCCCCCTTCCTCCTCTCTCGCCTTCTCTGTCTCCCTCCCGCTTCTCTCTCCCCCTCTCCGGACCCTCATCCCCCCTCCCCTCCTCGCAGGACGGCGTGCAAAGGCAAATTAGCCAAATTGCGACGCGCCGCAGAGAGAAAACACCACAAACACAACAGTCTTCATTTACATTTTCATTTCATTTACCTCTACCCTGTGGCGCTGTGTACCAAATCAATCTTTCTAACTCCATTTCCAATATATTAGAGGAAAAAAACCCGTCTGGACGAGAAAAGGCAAGTATTGATTGGCTGAGAGTTCATTGTGTCAGCTCAAAGACTGCGCCCCCCCCCCCCCCTTCGTAGGAATTAAATGAAATTGCTTGTTTGTTTGTTGTCCTCCCCGCCCCCCCGCACCCCCCCCAAACCTTCGTCTCCCGCCCATATTTTATTCTTCCTCGAGGAGAAAAGAGTGATGGCTGTAATTTGACGTTGCTGAGGTGTGACAGCCGCCACGCGCGCCCCTCTTAATGCCTCCCTCTCCCGACCCCCCCCCCCCCCCTCATCCCCCCGACCCCCCCCCCCCCCCCACACACACACACACCCCCGTCCAATCTGTCGTTTTCCGGCAAGCCGATTGGCTGGCCGCTGCCCCTTCCGGGGCTTCGCGTATCCCGATTGGCCGCCTTCATCCCGTGGCGGTCTGGCGGATGCTGTTAGGCGATGTAGGGAAGTGGTGTCGGCATCCACACTCCTCTCACCCACCCTGGTTAGACACAAAAGGGGGGGGGGGGGGGGGGCTGCATGGTGGAGGGCAGATGACTTCCGCAAGGCAGAAGGGTAGCTCCTCTCTGCTTCTGTGGTCTCAACCTGGCTATTGAAAGAAAGTCTGGGCAGCAGAGGAGAGAGAGAGAGAGAGAGAGAAAGAAGGGGATTTCTAATGGAGGTGTATATTAAGCAGCCACCTGTCTGTCTGTGGTGTAGGGTGATGGATGGCAGGAGACGTGGACCATTTACTAGCCAGGCTGGGGAACTGGAGAATCTCCATCTTCTCTCTCAGAGCAGTCACGAGACCGCTCACCGAGACCATTAGTCTATTTCCACGGGGGGGGGAGATGCTGAACGAAGACCACACCGCGCACACGCACACAGACACTTATAGTAGACGCACGTCATGCGCAAGAACACACTTAGATGGATGGGTATCGACCTGGAAGTATTGTTCAAAGAAGCCAATTATCGGATGTGTTGAAACATGCGCGCGCACGCACACACGGACACACACACGCATTAACATACCACGTGCAAAGCCGTCTCCGACTCTCGACGGGTACGGAATCCACGTTTTAACGCCCTTGCATCCAATCAGCGTCGCGCCGAGCCTTAAGTTCGGTGGTAGAACGCAGTCGCAACGTGGAAATGGCTGTTCGCGTCTGCCTCGGAAAATTAGCTTCCGTCTAACGAACTGGCAGTCAATTAGGTTCTTGTACCTCGACGACGAGTGTGTTTGCGCTTCGGGAGTGACGCAGAATCCTGTATCGCCCACGCATTCATCACCTCAGTGAGTACAGCCTGGCAGTTCGACGGCAGCCATGCCAGTCTGCAGGGACAGGGAGAGACTAAGACAGATGCTAGCTGATTGTGGTTAATTTGATTTCTGCTGCGAGCTTGTCATTGGTACACGGACTGCACATTAATTGAGATCATGCAAATCAGACGGGGCTTCGTCGGGGCTCCATTCTAGACTGTGGGTTTCTCCCTCCATCCGTGTCCCTGTGTTTGCCTTCCCTCCCTCCATCGCTTCCTTCTGTTGGAGCTCGTTAGGAGATCTCGCTCTCCCTTTCTGTCTCTCTCCCTCTCTCTCCCCCACTCTCTCTCTGTCTCTCCCCCACTCTCTCTCTGTCTCTCTCCCGCACTCTCTCTCTCTTTTTCTCTCTCCCTCTCTCTCCCCTGCTCGCTCTCTGTCTCTCTCCCCCACTCTCTCTCTCTCCCTCTCTCTCCCCCACTCTCTCTCTGTCTCTCTCCCCCACTCTCTCTCTCTCCCTCTCTCTCCCCTGCTCGCTCTCTGTCTTCTCTCTCTTCACTCTGTAAAATCTCCTGTGTTGAGTTCTGGCCAGCCTTCTGCGGTGTCTGTTGACTGACTGGTCGGAGATCTGTCTGCTTGATGTGCGAAGAGAGAACCAGGGAAGCCCCGGCCATGATCCTGTTTCAGAACCCCATCCACCAGCTCCATTCCTGGGCTCGTTCCCTTCCCGGGTCCCTTCTGGGTCCTGGAGGGGATGTTCATCCCAGCTTCAGTGAGCACCACTGGCTCCCTCCCCTCACTCTCAGATCTCTGGTCTGACAGGAGTCCAGAGAGACTCGTAGAAACGGGGGGGAAAGCCGTAGGTCTGATAATTACGCTTCCAATGTACCACGTCACCAATTAGAACGATTCCAACTTCAATCTAAGTGTCACGGTGGTATTTTGTACATGAACAATTTGGCATAAATTGGTCATCTTTGAGTCATTTACAGGCATACTATAGGGATAAGATGGTAGAAATTGGCGAGAGAACCAGTCTGACAAGGGTCTTTCAGAAACGGGTGAGGGAGTAATTAGGTCTTGATAATCGTTCTGTGATTCCGCGTGTGCATGTCGTCTTCAGTACGATGTCTAGCCGCGCATTCGTCTCGTCTCGTTAAAGTTTCCTGCAGCTCCAGCAGGAAACAGTTACGCAAGCTCGCAGTCGGATGACAGACGTACGGCTGTTGTTTTTAAACCTTCGCCCCCGCCGAGCGCGAACAGCGCTTCACCTCGCGTGCGAGGTTTGCACTGGGAATCGTTAGCGCTGCCGGAGAAAGTGTCGAAATGTATTTTGGAAGAAAGCGTGCGGCTGCGTAGCGCGGTAGAATGCATTATCGCCCGTCCTAAAGGTCCGGAAGGTTCTGCCTCCCCCGTGCTGCTGAAGGGAGGCCGGCTGGAGGGGGTTCTGGGGAAGGATGTCATAGACGCCCTGGCTTGGAATCTCAGTCCCACGAAGAGTGTGGTTCCTCCCTCTCTCCAACCCTAACCCTCCCTCTCTCCGACCCTAACCCTCTCTCTCTCCGACCCTAACCCTCTCTCTCTCCGACCCTAACCCTCTCTCTCTCCGACCCTAACCCTCTCTCTCTCCAACCCTAACCCTCTCTCTCTCCAACCCTAACCCTCTCTCTCTCTCTCTATTGCTAACCCTCTCTCTCTAATGCTAACCCTCTGTCTCTCTAACCCTAACCCTCTCTCTCTCTCTCTCTCTTTAACCCTAACCCTCTCTCCCTCTATTGCTAACCCTCTCTCTCTCTCTCTTTAACCCTAACCCTCTCTCTAACGCTAACCTTCTCTCTCTCTCTAACCCTGTCTCTCTCTAACCCTCACCCCCTCTCGCCAGGTTAAAGGTTGAGGCTGCATGTGTCCATTCGGCACAGCACTTTCCCTCTCATTTGGAGTCGAGTATGAACCCCGCCACCCCCCCCCCCCTCCCTCCACTCCCCTTGCCAGTTTTGGGGGGTTAACAGCCCCCCATCACCTGGGGCATTGGTCTAAGCAGGAAGCAGCCTGACAGGCAGAATAAACACATTATTTCCTAAAGTGCGTGAATGCGTCCCGAGTGACCTCCTCCACCTCCTCCTCCTCCTCCCTGCGCCACCACCTCTCTACCCTTCTCCCTCTTCCCTCCGGGCCATCTGATAAAATTAATTGAAAAGAAAAAGCTCGTAGCTGCCCGAGGAACTGTTATTGTTATTATTCTAATTAGCGTCGGCGGCCGGTCCCACCGTCTCTTTGGCCTGTTAGCTTCCGGGCGAAAGCTTCTAATGAGGTGGCAGTCATTTGGTGTCAACTCCACTGTGAAAGAGCGCCGCCGATGAAGCGGAAGGAGGCCCCTATCGCTGCTCGCGCGGCGGTGGGTGTGTCTGATTGTTGCGAGGGGGCGCGCGTGTGCGATTGCCCGTGTTAGCGCGTACGTGCGTGAGCACGGACGTGTGTGTGTGTGTGTGATTTCCTGTATTTGTGTGTGCTTGCGTGAGCGTGTGTGTGTGATTGTGTGTGTGTGTGATTTCCTGTATCCTTGTGTGTTTGTGTGTGTGTGTGATTTCCTGTATTCGTGTGAGCGCGCCTGCGCGCGCGTGTGAATAAGCTCTTCACGGTCGGCGCTCTAAGCGGTTGCCGACAGCTTTCAGATGCGGTCAAGAATAGCCAAGCAGCAGACCTGACTAGATTAGCCATTAATATGCTGACTACCCTCACGCCCCCACTAACACCCCGCAAACACAACCACCGCCAACCGTAAGGACTCACCGTGATTGAGAACAACCCTGCGGTAGCGACCGCCTCTGAATGAGCATGTCCGGGCTGCGCTAGTCTATAAACAACCTGACCAATGGTATCATTCTTAATGAAGTGAAAGCAGGTCTTTCGTTGCTGTGAAACTAGTCCATCATGGAGGACAGACAGATGGCAGTGTGTACTAATGAGTGGTCCTTTTAAAACGTTTACTGATCTAATGAGTGTATTATGATAGATAGGATAGATGGATAGATAGCTAGATACTGTAGGTAGATAGATAGATAATCCTTTATTTGTTCCACAGTGGGGAAATTGCAGTTCACAACAGCAGCAGGGTATAGTGTAGCATTCAAAGTACCAAGGTAAAGTATAAATAATACCATAAGATACAGTAAGAAAAACAACAACAAAAAAACAGTAAAAAAATACCAAATCAATTCAAAATTCGAAACACGAAGAACCAAAAAATGGCCGGATGCAACGTGAACCCAAGCGCAAGTCGCGTTCCGTGCCTTCGAACCGGAGGTTCCGTTCATTTAGCGTTCCGTCAAGTGAAATGTGGGGGAAGAAGTCAGACATGTTGATTAGCATGCCAGAAGAAGTAGCGCTCGCTAGTTAGCGCCCCGATGCCCCCGAGCAGCGAACCTCCGCTTCGCACGCAACTTCACAGATATTATCTCACCGCTCGTTACAAGAAAAGAGGAAAAGAAAGAGGGAGAGAAAAAAAAAGTGTTATTCATGCGTGATTTTATTTATTTGCAGCTGCGGTAATCACTGTGAATCTTTAGCCCTTGGCTCTTGAAAAACAAAATCATGTTTGTTTTTTTGTGTGTTGTTTTTTTTTGTTACTGCTTTCGTTAAAGACCAATTTGATTCTTGTTTGGTTGTCTGGTTGGATGAAATGGGACTTTGGGGTACTGATCCTGTTTATGTCCCTTTGTAATGGCTGTAAGATAATACACGGTACTTAATACACGGTACTTAATACAGGGTACTTAATACAAGGTGCAAGTCAAAGCATTTCCTCGCAAGCTTCCTTTCCTTGGTGAGGACCGGGGGCGACATTCGGCTCTCCCAGACCCTTCTGTGCCGTCTGGGTGTGGGGCTGTGGGGGGTTGGGGGGTGGAGGGCTGGAGGCCAGAGTGTTTGGAGTGTGGGGCACTCAGCCCTGAGATCCGTGAGAGCGGACAGCTGTTGGAGGGCCCCCGGATGGCGACAGCTGATCCCGTCACAGCGCCGCCGCCCGCCGCCGCTACTGAGCGTGGGCAGAGGGGAGCCGTGCGAAGCCTGCTGCAGTATTCGCCTGCTGCACTCCTGGGTCCTCTGAGCTATCAGCTGGGAAAACTGCTGAGTAAAACAGAATGGGAGGGGTGTGTGTGTGTTTGTGTGTGGGTGTGTGCGAGTGAGACGGAGACAGAGGGGGGGGTGTTATCGTGGGGGGTAACTCAATTAAAAACCAGCTGTGCCCTATTCCTCAGTTTGCCCTCAAGCGGCCCCCGCCCCTCTTCCCCCCTCCCTATTTCTTAACTCCCCCCATTCCCCCCCCCATCCCCCCCCCCCCCCCCACCACCACCATCATCGCCATCACTTCCTTCTCCCACATTCGACCCCCGCTGTTCTGAAATCTGCCTGGAAGCTCCAAAACACACACACACACACACAACATAATACTTACACTTCTGAGGAATGCCCCCACCCCTCCTCATCCCTTCCTTCCAAATATAAATGCTCATTTGCCCCCTGCTGCCTGATGTAATATCTACAGACACGAGACCCCACACTCCCCCCACGCCCGAATCCACACACACAGCCCCCCCCCCCCCCCCCCCCCACACACACACACACACACGCTGCAATACCTGTTACAGCTTCCCATCAGCTAGCGCCCATTCAACCTCAGGAGAAACACTTACCGAGGCGGAGTGATAACCGGAGGGAACGGCAGGATGGAGAGAAGAAAAGAGGAGTGCAAGTTCATGGGAAATAGAAGAAAGAGACAGACAGACAGGCAGACGGAGAGATGGATAGACGGGCAGACGTAGAGATGGATAGACGGGCAGATAATGCGCGAAAGTCTTCGTCCCTCCGTCCCTTCCTACTGAAGTGCGTACTTAAACAAATCACCATGGTAGGAAGTCGGGCGCTACATTGAACTGATTTGACGCATTTCCCAGCTGTGTTCTCCACGGCGGGAGTATTCAGTGACGCTGAGGAGATGACATGTGTTCATTAAACTGTGCACTTGCCTCACTGTCTTCAAAGATGACCGAACGGCTACCACATGCTACGTTCTGAGGAGATCTAATTGAATCAAAGGCGTATATTAGCAGCATTCAGAGAGCGGTACGGTTACTGTGGCTTAATAAGGTCGTATGTGTGGGATGCCTATAGTGCTTCGCTGGTTAATCAGCGCTAATTCTATAAGTTCAGGTTCTTTAATTAGCAAACTTGCATTTGGAGAATTAATCAGAATTGATTATGTAATTAACGGCGCGATGCATCTTCTTCTCACTGGTGGGGAGTAGCCACGCACACACACACACACACACACTCACAAACCAGCTCCCTCATTCTAGAACACACACGCTGGGCTCCAGAACGACGGGTCGTTGACGCAGTGTTCCCGCCGCCCGTGAGCATTATGGAATATGATTGGTGGTGATAAACGTAGGGGGCGGCGGCTCGTTGGGCAAGGTTAAACAGAACTGCTGACGACCCGCGGTCTGTAACGACCAAGATAGCAGCGAGAGGCTCATCGGTAACGCCGGAGCCGCATGTTTATGGCACATTAGCCGTAAACATTAGCCTCCGATGATGAAATAGACGATGGAGGCGCACGCTGATGACACGCCCCCCCCGCCCCCCCGCCCCCCCCGCCAGGTTTCGCCGCGTCGTGTGTGTGTCGATGGAAACCGTCCCCCCTGTCGACGGACGGTGCGGGGAGACCCCATAGGTCGGGAGTGCATCTGCGGGTGCTTGTTGAGAGAGTATAGTTGAAAGAAACAGCTCACCGCCGGTTATACTGGTGAGTAGAAGCCGAGAATGGGCGGGGAAAAGAAGGTGCGAAAGCTCATTGGTTGTTGAAAAACGTAACGGAAGGCATTATAAATGGGCCGCGAAAACGCTTTGTGCGTGGCGTTGATTATCAGTGGAACCTAGTTCTGCGCTTGTGCTTTTCCCAGGCCGAATGCCTTCCCGTGAGCACCTGGGCGCAGGAGGGCAGAGCGACAGATTGCATTCTGCTGATTTCCCTGCTTTAAAATCTCCCTTCGGTCGCCTCCCCCGTGGGAAGTGTCCGACGAGCGGCCTCGGCCTCGTTTTTGGGCCCCCGCTCCGGAGGGCGCCGCTCCGTAGGGCCCACGCGTGGTCAGGAATCCGTCGAAGACGTTGCGGGTCAAAACTATTCCTCATCCAATCACGGGGGGGGGGGATCACGATGGCCGCCGGTTCCTCCGGCTTCATCTGCATTTCCCTTTTCCGCGGTTCGACGCTGCACCTGCAGCCCCAACCCACAGGAGATGTGGGCCAGCCTCGCCCCCGCTCCCCCGCTCCCCCCCCCCCCACCTCTCTTCTCCACCTCCTTCCTCTCTTTTACACCCGATTCCCTCTGCTCCCCCCCTCTCCGGGTTTAGAGGCGCAATCTGTCTCTTGTAATGATGTCTGATGGGACCCCTCTCCTTCACGAGTGAAGCAATCCCAGAAGAAGAAAGCAAGAAAACGAAAAAAACTAACAAGGCACATTGAGAGACAACAAACAGGCTGTATTCTTTTTTTTGTTGTAAACCCTGTTAAATTCATGTCAACGTGATATTGCCTATGGGATGCGGACGTTAAGAAAAACCGCGTTTATTTTATTTAGAACAGAGTCAGCTTTAATGTTCAGCCAGGTGTTGTGTTATATCTCCAGCAATACATGAGAGATCCATCTGAAGTCGAGTCTTCATCAGGCCATTGGGCCCCTTAACAAGCGCTTTTCCAATAATCAAGCCTCAGTCTACTCACTCCGCAGGGAAATATGCAGTTAGTATCTGGGTAATAGGGGGAAATAGCATAACAGGTAACTATATGTCCCTAGTTAGGCAGAGTAATTGCACGCGTTTGTTATTGCATCTCTCTATTGCTCCTGTAATAGCACGACCATTAGATGATTTGGGGATTTGAAGGAAGCTCGTGGGAGAGAGCTGCAGGGGGGGCTCGAGGTAACGGGGTCGTTTGCATTGGAGCAGATCTATCAGCATCTCAAGTATGTTCCTTCTATTTACAGTTTAAAAAAACCTTGGATGCAATTATCTGCAGGTTTATCGAAAAGCCCCTTAAGTCACGCGTCCTTCACGCATCCGGAGGCGCACCTGACATCTTCTGTTGAGCAGCTTGGGTCAAGCAACACGACCCCTTTTAACCAGCCGATCACGATCAATGCACGCGTGCATGAGCGCGCCCGTGCATGGCTCCAGACTTGGGAACGATCTGCCAACCGCAGCTCCCGCTCTGGTTCGCGCGGTGCACGCGCCGCTTTTCGGATCGTCGGACGAGCACATTCTAGGGCATGCCCGCGTGCGGTGGATCTGAAGCGCGTCACGAGCGCACTCCCTCCAGACCCACAATCCGTTAGACGTTTCCGCCGTGAGACTGCAGGCTTTCTGTTGGCTTCTGCCTTTCGTTTTTGCCGTTTGACGATCGATAGAACCGCTCACGGCTCTCGCGTGCAGTTCATCGTCTGTTGTTTTTTGCCGCTACGCCAACGTTGAAGAAGCCGTTCGTCAAAGTAGGCTGTTGACGCTCCGTGGAAGTCGGTGATGCGAGTGTAAAAGTCGGGACTGTTTCTGCTTCATCGGAGGGAAAGGGAAAAGTTTCGATCGCGCGGAGGATTATGCCGCGAGCGACGCGCGACTGAGAAACAGGTAAGGGGGTCTTTCCCGCCCGTCCCTTGGGGGGGGGGGGGGGGGGGGGGGTGTCGGTTCCAATGTCATTCCTGAGCTCTGAGAGTGAAGGGGGGGGGGGTCTGGATGCAAACCTATCGCTGTTTTAGGGAATGTGTTATCAAGCTTATGCTGGCGCGTGAATTGACGGTGTTTGGGGGGGGGGGGGGGATGTCTGCGTCTCGAGCTCGCCCAAGTCTGACTCGAGCCCAGACGAGAGGACCCGCACGCGGGGGTTTGATGGGGGTCCTTGTCCGCGGTAGCCTAGCGCGCGGAATGCGTCGGAATGAAAGGTTAGGATTTGATTTCACGCGCGGGTCTCGCGCAGCTCGAACGAGCCGCTCACCTGCTGCAGCCCGCGCCGGAGATGCGCGCGCGTCACAGCACCGCTGAAGTCTCTCACGAGCCTAGATGAAGGCTGCGCGTGTCACCGCGCACGGTGACGTTGACCTCATATCACAGTCCAGAGCTCTATCTTCATGAGGCTTGTGCGCAGCTCACAATTAGTTCTGCCTGGATGCGTGTGTGTGTGTACCGCAGCGCAGGGACTCGCGCTGTGACCGCTGTGGCTTCTTGTGTGTGTGTGTGTGTGTGTGTGTGTGTGTGTGAGAGAGAGAGAGAGAGAGAGTGGTGGCTGCGGAGGGCAAAGAGCCGGCAAGCTGTCGCTTTATCGTAATAGAGCTCTTTCCACCTTCGCGTCTCACCAGCTTGACCTGTCTTTCGCGCGGTCGGAAGCCTCGCGCACGGCGCGTTCACAGCGACGGCAAGCGGCAAATGAGCCACCAGTGGGGTCTGTCTTCCTGGCTGTCTGCCTGTCAGTCTGTCTGGCCCGTCTGCCTACTAAGCTGTCTCTGTTTTGCTGGGAATCTGTGTGTGTGTGTGTGTGTGTCTGCGTCTGCCTGTCTGTCTGTCTGTCTATTAATGTCATGTGGAGTAATTTGAGAAGATGTATGACCTCCCCATCCCTAAGCAGCACTATAGAAGAAACGACCTCCATATTTTTTTCAAACACTTGAATTCGTCACGCCATGTAGAGATGTTGCAGGAGGTGGGGGCTATTCAGAGTCCAGTTTTTAATTGTATCCATAGAGATGGAGACTGATTCCCTTTGAAGTATCTCCTATGAAAAAAAAAGCAGAGGCTCTGAGTCATCTGCGTGGATACACTCGCAGTCCATAACTCTGGATCTCATGACGGGCCCGGGCCTCTCCCCCTCCCCGCCACCCTCTTCCCTTCTCTCTGTCTCTCTGTCTCTCTCTCTCACTCTACCCCCCCTCTCCCTTTCCCTCCCTCCCCCCTCCCATCCTCTCCCCTTCCCCTCACCTTCTCCCCCTCTCCCTTCCCTTCCCTCTCCCCCTCCCCTCTACCATTCCCCCTCCTTCACTCCCTCCCTCTCCCCTCTCCCACTCCCCCCCTCCTTCACTCCCTCCCTCTCCCCTCTCCCCCCCTCCTTCACTCCCTCCCTCTCCCCTCTTCCCCTCCTCTTCCCTTTTCCCTCATCTCGCCCCACACTGCAGTACCTACCTTGCAGTATTGAAACGGGGGCTTTCAGATGTCATTAGCCGCTTCATGCCTCGCTGCGACGGAGATCAGAGTGGCTTTGCGTCAGAAGGGCGCATGGATGTGCGGCTCGAACGTTGTCTGTAGACATCTGTGTGAAGGACCCACGCACCAGCTGTGTGTGTGTGTGTGTGGTCTTTTTGTTAGAAAGACATGACTTACTCCCTTACTTTGTCTAACTTGGTCCATACAGCAGATATGAGTCATGGAAAGCTAGATACAAACACACACACACGGTAACACACACACAGTAACACACACACACACAGTAACTCACACACAGTAACACACACACACACACACACAGTAACTCACACACACACACCCACAAACAACCACACACAGTAACACATACACACACAGTAACTCACATACACACGCACACACAGTAACACATACACACAGTAATACACACACACAGTAACACATACGGCTCGATGAGGCACCCTACTGAGCTTCACACTTTCATCCTTCTGGCCTCTCTTTTGCCTCTCTTCCATCCTGATCACAGGCTCCTTCTCACCCTCTCTCTCTCTCTCTCCCTCTCTCTCTCTCTCTCCCTCTCCCTCTCTCTCTCTCTCTCCCTCTCCCTCTCTCTCTTCCTCTCCTCTGCTTCCTTCTTCTGTGTGCTTCTGATCTCTCCATCTCTCCATCTCTCACCCCTGACAGGGACAAATTAATAAGTGATGCCTACAAATCTCTGATGGACTGAGCGAGATCCTTAATGACGCATATGGAGCAACTCTCTCTCACACACCCTCTCCCTCACACACACACACCCTCACATACACACACACCAATACACACACACCCAGAAACACACACACACACTGCTCTTAAATACTACAGATTAACCCTGAGTTTGTCCAGATCGTTGCGTCACCTGCCACCTTGAGTTACTGCACTCAGAGTGTGTGTGTGCGTGTGCGTGCGTGCTGTCCTTGGCTTGTGGTCTGGCCCTAGTCTTTGTTGATAATAAGACCTCACAGTGGACAGCAGGCCGTGTCAGCCACAATCACCGCACAGGCCCTCAGGCTGCCCTAGTTGGCACCATCACACACACGGCTAGAAAGACTGCAGTCCGGTTCAGGGTGGCAGTGGGGATTGGGCCTGCGTTTATGTGTGTGTGTGTGTGCGTTGCTAGCTTGCTGTGTGTGTCCAGCTTGCCTCAATGGAGACAGTAGGATCTCTTTCTGTGATGCTGTGTCCTCTCTCTCGCTCGCGCTCTCTCTCGCTCTCTTTCTCGCTAGAACTCTCTCTCCCTCTCTTTCTCTCTCTCTCGCTCTCTCTCCCTCTCTTTCTCTCTCTCTCTCTCGCACGCGCTCTCTCTCTCGCTCTCTCTCTTTGGCATGATTGGTCAGATTAAACAACGTAACCATATCCGTCCACAGTGAAGGGACAATTTACAGTCACCTGTGTGGAATAAATTAGACGGACAAAACACTTTCTTCATCACCGGCCACTTTATTAGGCACAAATATCCAAGTACTGGTTAACGCACCTTTCTAATCAGCCCATCACATGGCAGCAACTCAATGCAGTTAGGCATGTAGACATGGTCAAGACGATCTGCTGCACCGAGTATCAGAATGGGGAATTATGTGACTTTGAACGCGGGTTCAAAGTTCATAGGTTGTCGGTGCCAGACAGGCTGGTCTGAGTATTTCAGAAACTGCGGATCTACTGGGATTTTCACGCCCCAACCGTCTCTAGGGTTTCCTGAGAATGGTCCGAAAAAGACAAAAATATCCCATGAGAGGCAGTTACATTTACATTTATTCATTTAGCAGACGCTTTTATCCAAAGCGACTTACAAGAGAGAAAATTCGAATGTTTCCATGTGCCATTAAATTCTCGGAATAAGTGGGTTTTGAGCTTTTTCTTGAAGGTGAGGAAACGTGTTCTGTTTCTTATAGGGGTGGGCAGTTGGTTCCACCCCCGAGGAGCCAGACAGTGGAAGAGTTCGTGCTGGTCGTCCAGTTCTGTGGATGAAAATGTCTCGTTGACGTCAGAGGTCAAAGGGAAATGGCCAGACTGGTTTGAGCTGACAAAAAGGCAACAGTAACTCAAATAGCCACTCGTTTCAAACCGAGGTATACAGACGAGCGTCTCTGAACGCACAACAAGTCGAATCCACGAAGGATTAAGGCAGTTCTGAAGGCAAAATGGGGTCTAACCCGGTACTAGCAAGGTGTACCTAGTAAGTGGCCTGTGAGAATCTGTTACAGACATCACAGAACAGACTGTCATACTGTAATCATGATCAATCATCAAGCAAACAAGCATCATCAATGGAATATCACGTTGTGCAACATTTGAAATAACGAAGTGTAATTGTGAGTGGCACGTTAAGAGATTTTTGAAATATTGCCACGGTAAACACGCTTCCCAGTACACATGCATTTCTAAAACACGCAGGTACACCTACGCATATGTGCAACGTTCACATGTTAAAGATATACAGGGCCTTTCTCTGTGTCTCTCTAACTGGGTTATATATATTTATACTCTGTTACACCTGTGACTGAGGCAGTAGCAGCATCAATCTTCATTACAGGAGAAAGAGGTTAGCCTTGCTGTGTAAAGGACCGTTGCGTGAGGCGTTAGCCAAAGCCTTCTAGTGTTTTTCGCTGTGTGTGTGTGTGTTGCTGTGTGTGTGTCATTCTGTGTGTGTCCCTGTGTGTGTCACCGTGTGTGTGTGTCTGTCACTCACTGTGTATCTGGGTCTGTTACTGTGTGTGTGTGTCTGTGTGTTGCTGTGTGTGTGTCACTGTGTGTGTGTGTGTCGCTGTGTGTGTCACTGTGTGTGTGTGTGTGTGTGTGTCTGTCACTGTGTATGTGGGTCTGTTACTGTGTGTGTGTGTGTCTGTTACTGTGTGTGTGTCTGTCACTGCGTGTGTGTGTGTCTGTCACTGCATGTGTGTGTGTCTGTCACTGCGTGTGTGTGTGTCTGTCAATGAATGTGTGTGTGTCACTGTGTGAATCTGTCACTGCGTGTGTGTGTGTCACTCTGTGTGTGTGTGTGTCTGTCACTGCGTGTGTGTCGGTCACAGGAGGGGTGTGTGTGTCACTGTGTGTGTGTGTCACTGTGTGTGCGTCACTGTGTGTGTGTGTGTGTGACCTCCCCTGCCCAGCCTGACAGATTTCCAGGCATCAGATTAGGGGATTAAACTCTGTAGCCTTCGCACAATAACCTAATGCACAGTTACAGCACAAACACACACAAACACGTGTAGCCTTTTCTTCTATATATCTCCTCCTGGGTTAGTCTAATGTTTACATTGAATAACTACGGTTCAGTTGCTGGGTTACTCTCTTTCTCTGTCCTCCCCCCCTCCCCTCTCTCTTTCTGTCTCTCTCTCTCTCTCTCTCTCTCAGTAGGTCTGGAGTAGACAATCTCCCATGGGGCAGTTCAGAGCAGTAATTGAATAAAGTGTGTATTTCCCCGCTAAGGAGATTCACCCTGAGAAAGAATTAAACTCACCCTTCCATTTTTTGGGTATTTCTTTTTTTTACATTTAAGAATCCATTCCCAGCGTTTAAATAGTTTACGTTAAATAACCATATCGTTCAATTCCACGGTTAGGCGCATCGGAGCACAATCTTGAGTCTGGGAACGAATCTCGAGGGCTCTAATGGCTGGCGGGTTCATCTTTAAATGTTCTGGTTGGGATCGATTGAGCTGGATATTTGAGCAGCTCTTCTGCCTGATGTCCTTCAAGTTCTGAACTCACGCTCGTCCATATCTGAACAGACATGCATGCATCCGGTGCTAAGGGGGGCTTTAATAGTTACCTGAATATCGGTGCGTTCACGGGAGGGGTGCCAGGCGAGACACGGTCCGTCTAAGTTCGTTAACTAGCTCAATTTCCCGGTCTTGTCTTTGCTAAAGGCCAGCTGTTTCACTATGTCGGCCAATCATTCACCTCGTAACCTAGTGATGCTAACCCGCTTGGAGGGAGAGAAGGGGTGTCCTGCCAGAAGGGGGGAGAAGGGGTGAGGCAGAGGGAGAGATAGGAAGAGAGAGGGAGGAAGAGAGATGGAGGAAGAGAGAATGGGAGAGGGGGAGAGAAAAAAAGAGAGAGAGATAAAGAGAGAGAGAGAGGTCAGGTGGTGATTTATGACCACGAAGCAGCATTCCAGCACAGGATGATTAATCTCTTCTGGGAACACTTCTGGAGTACGAGTTTAACCTCTGCCACACACACACACACACACACACACACACACACACACGCTCGAACAAGCACACGCTCACGCAAAGCACACACTCACACACGCTCACAAACATGCTGGGCACGCAGACAGGCACACGGAAGCTAAGACCAACCAAGTTAGAAATGACCCCTCTGTCATATGTCTGAGGTGTTTTTGTGTTCTGTCTCTCTCTCTCTCTCTCTCTCTCACACACACACACACACACACACACGCACACCGCAGAGAGAGTATGAGTTCGGGTCCAGGATGAAGCCATTTGATTACAGCAGCGGTAAGCATAAGGCTGGCGGATTAGTGCTGCTAGGTGCTAAAAGCTTTAATGTCTTCATGAGCAGAGCAAGAGGCAGTGTCCTTGTCATTGTGTGTGTGTGTGTGTGTGTGTGTTAGTTTGAGTGTGTGTGCGTGGGTTTGTGTGTGTCCAGCCAGAGAAATTGAGAGGAGGACGGTGGAGAGGAGAGATAATAATGTCGTCCCCGGCACTCACCTTTTGTCTCTATCCTCCCCTCCCTCCCTCTATCCTCCCCTCCCTCCCTCTATCCTCCCCTCCCTCCCTCTATCCTCCCCTCCCTCCCTCTATCCTCCCATCCCTCCCTCTATCCTCCCATCCCTCCCTCTATCCTCCCATCCCTCCCTCTATCCTCCCCTCCCTCCCTCTATCCTCCCCTCCCTCCCTCTATCCTCCCATCCCTCCTACTCCCCTCCCCTCCCTCTCTTTATCCTCCCATCCCTCCGTCCTCCGAATTCATCCCTCTGTCCTCCCATGCCTCTCTCCATCCTCCCATCTCTTCCACCACCCCCCTCCCTCCCTCCCCCTCTTCATCCTCCCGTTCCTCTTTCACATGCCGCACTCCATTGTGGTCAGCTTAAACATTCTATTATTCTATTTGACAGTGACCTTTTCTCTCCTCTCCCTCCTCCCCCCCCACCCCGTCTCGCTCTCTTTGAGGTTCACATGTCTGTTGACATCGTTAGAAGACACACCAAGCATCCTAAACATTTGGACTCCCCACCCCCCCCCCCCCACCCCACCCCCTTTTGTGATCCATAATCCCCACCTAACACCACCTCGCTACACAACACAGTAACATTTCATTAGCAAATGTGAGGATTGGACGGAGTGAGAGAGGGAGAGAGGGAGGGAGAGAGAGGGAGGGAGAGAAAGGATAATATAATCCTTTGTGAATGTGCTGTCGTATCACACAACCCCTCACAATCCTCTTGCCCGCCGCAGAATAGATGAGATGTCCCGGGCCATTTTAATCTCATCGCCAGACGCACACACGCCCACGCACACACACACGCCCGCACACACACACACACACACACACAAACAGGCCCATTCCCATTCATATTTGATGTTTACAGGAAGCTTGCGAGGAGTAATGAATGGAGGCTTCTCTGCTTGTCTCAGGGAGTCTGATAGAGAGCTCTTTAATGATCCATGGATCTGTCACCACTTCCTGCGGGTGCGTGCGCGCGTGCGTGCGTGTTATTAAGTCTTTGCTTAAGGTTAAATCTTTGCGACCTGCTGTCAGCTTGCCTGCTTGTAAGTGTGTGTGTGTGTGAGTGTGTGCGCGTTTGCCCAGCCCGTGTTTGTTTGGGTGTGCCGTCTTCGCTTAGAGGCTTCCTGCGCGGGGATTGGATGTCACGCTGTCAGAAAGCATTATGCGAATGAGGCGCGCTCGGGTTCGCGCGCACGCTTCGCTGCTTACGTCGCAGGTGCCTGGCGCGCCTTTGAGCGAAGGCCTGTGACGCGTTGTAACGGCGGTGTGAAATCAGATCAGGTGTGTGTGTGTGTGTGTGTGAGAGAGAGAGAGAGAGAACGCGAGCGGTTCGGACAAGAGTCGTGTGTCTAAGTCTCGTCTGCTCAATGTCAGGCCTAAAGGTTCTGTCTGACCACAACCACACCGGCGATGGTGAAGGGCCAGTAAGCCTGTGTGTGGGTGTGTGTGGGTGTGTGTGTGTGTGTGTGTGCGTGTCCGTCCGTGCGTGCGTGCGTGCGAATGTTCCACTTCGCTCAACCCCAATCACATGACACAAACCCTGCCCAGTCCGGTAGTCGTTAGTCAAGATCATTTTTCCCCTCAGCCCTTTGTGTGTGTGTGTTCCCCCCCCCCCCCCCCCCCCCCCCCCCCCGAGCGATACCGAACACCTCCCCGTCGCTCCAGATCATCTTACCATCTTCCAGAACACCCAGACAGGAAGCTCGCGTCGCTCTGCACCAAGCTGAGCGGCAGGCAGACTCAGACGGAGCCCGCTCAGGGGGGTAGAGACCAGAGGCTGCCGTCTCCTGGCTCCTTTCGTCTTGTTTGTAACATCTGCGGTGATCCTCTTTGTCCCGGGAGGGTGGGGGGGCTGGGGGGGGGGGGGGGGGCAACTCCAGAGATTTTAGCGGAATGAATTCGGGGGGATTGTGTTTTGAAGCCAATCTAATTAGACTGGATGTTTTGCATGGTGACACGACAGCTCCCCCCCGCCACCCCTTCGCACGCGTTTTGCCCCCAACATACTCTCGTTAGCGCCAGCGGAAGAGGGTGCCGACATCGAACTCGGTACAACTCCCAATCGTGCCGTGTGTGTGCGTCCTGATCTCTTGCGGCGTGAGCGCGCAGGGGTGCCGTTCTGGTCAGATGGGCTCAGCGGGTTAAGGCGTTGGCCTCATGATCGGAAGGTTGTGAGATCGAGCCCCGACTGTAGCTATATGACTGTGTCCCTTGGGCAAGGCACTTCACCCTACTTGCCTCAGGGAGAATGTCCCTGTACTTACTGTAAATCGCTTTGGATAAAATGCGTCTGCTAAATGAATAAATGTAAAATGTAAAAATGTTCTCCCGCCCTCTTCCCGGCGTGCGTGCCTGTGTTCCTGTGCCTCACAAGCAGCTCTCCTCTCAGGGTCTTCCGCAGGTTAAGAAGGGGGTGTTGCTGGGTCCAGGGTAGGGCAGCGTTCCTGGAGCACAGCCCCGCTCCCTGACCCCCGTGATCGGGTCGCTGGCATCGCAAGGTAGCCAGCACACTGGATGATAGGAGATAAGACGGTTAGAGCATGTGGTCCCTTTGTCTAGGCCCTGGTGTGCTTTCTCTGCTGTGTGTGTGTTTGTGTGTATCCATGTATATTAAAGTGCACAACAGCCTGAGAGAGTGCTACTAATGGTAATCCTTGTAGCAGATGTGGTCTTACCCCCCAGGCAAATAACACACGCGCAAACACACACACACACACACACAGATGTATATAGAATGCAGAATTGCACCCTCACAAAAACACAGCGTACATACACCCATAGACCTATTTTTACCCACGGCCGCAAATAATTCGTAATCTGTTTCGAAATGCCGTCCCCTGGGAGGGCCCCCACAGCCTCCCACAG
The DNA here is from genome assembly GCA_030340685.1 of Protosalanx chinensis. Taxonomy (NCBI): domain Eukaryota; kingdom Metazoa; phylum Chordata; class Actinopteri; order Osmeriformes; family Salangidae; genus Protosalanx; species Protosalanx chinensis. Next base: position 4,612,097 of record CM059330.1, read on the forward strand.
GCCCCCACAGCCTCCCACAGGCCCCCACAGCCTCCCACAGGCCCCCACAGCCTCCCCACAGCCTCCCCACAGTGCCTCCCACAGCCTCCCACAGGCCCCCACAGCCTCCCACAGGCCCCCACAGCCTCCCACAGGCCCCCACAGCCTCCCCACAGCCTCCCACAGCCTCCCACAGCCTCCCCACAGCCTCCCCACAGCCTCCCACAGCCTCACCACAACCTCCCACAGCCTCCCACAGCCTCCCCGAACGGGTTCAGTTCAACCCTCTCAGCCTGAACCAAAGAGGAGAAAGAAGTCAAAACCATTTACATAAAACTCCCTTCCTCCCTTTCCTCCGTTTCCATCTCTCTTCCCCTCTTTCTATCTCTTTCTCTCTATCCCTTTCTTTCTATCTCTCTCTCTCTCACACGCACACACACTCAAGCAAGCCACTCTTTCCCCCCTCCATTATTCTGTCAGTGCTGGATTAGAAAAGTATTCTGTTTTCCTCCACTCGATCTAACCTTTTCACCCTCTCTTCTCTCTCTCTCCTTTCTCTCTCCCTTGTCTCTCTCTCCTTGTCTCTCTCTCTCTCTCTCCTCTCTCTCTCTCTCTCTCTCTCTCCCTCCATGCCACCCTCCCTTTCTCTCATCTGCTCTCCATTCAGTGGAATCCTGGATCGCCTCAACCATCCTGATTGAAGGGTTCTTTGGTTCGATTAGAGATTGGACATACACTGACACAGGCTCTCCTCTAGCGCACACACACACACACACACACACACTGAGCTGAGAGATGTCCACAGTGCAGTGAACTGGCACATGGATGCAGCCAGCATGGCTATATTCAGCCTCAAAGCAGCTTGCTCGGGACTGGTGGCTTTAAGCTGTCTGACAGTGAACAGCGTGTGCGTGTGTGTGCGCGTCTGCCTGCACGTCGGCTCTACGTGCGTGTATGTTTCCGAAGGTGTGTGTGTGTGTTAGCGTATCACACGGTCGGGGGACTTTGCTGTGGGACTTCAAGGGGGTGCCCAGCGTCTGAGCGCCAGTCTGAAGGCGGATGCTTCAAAGATGGCGGTCAGTGTGTGCGTCTGTGACCCCCCCCACACCACCCACCACCCCCACTAACCCGATCAACCTATTCACAGCCCCAAGGGCTCTCGTTTCCACGCCCCTCGCTGCACACACCCCCGCACACACACCCACGCTAAGAAGCATGCGTGCGCGGCATGCCCTGAGCCTGTTAGACAGGGCCGGTAACTTTGTTTCTGTTTGATTCGACGTACAAGGGCTGGAGGTGCGCGGCGTGATCGCATCACCCTCCGTGTTGGCGTGCTGTCAGACGCCAGCGCCCTGTCTCTGAAGACCGGGGCCTCTCCGCCGCCCCAAAGCTCAAAACACTTTAGAGGCCTTCGACATCGACGGTTTTCACACCACCGGGCGAGCAAACGCAATTACCCAAATGAAAGCGCCGGGGCGACCGCTTAAACAACATCGCATGCTTCATCCACATCCTCCTCTCGCAGGTATAATCTGCTTAGCGCTTTCATACACACACAAACACACGCGCGCGCCAACGAGTATCGATCCTGAATTACGGGCAAATTAGTGGGACCGGCTACACGCAGGGCTCCTGCTGTTCATGTGGTAGCAGCCTCCGATTAGCGCGGAGATGCTAATCAATGAGGAGAGAAAGGAGGAGAGTTTATCAAACGCGAGGAGCGGGGGGCGGATGGAGGGAGGGAGAAAGAGAGAGGGAGGGAGGGAGGAAGAGAGAGAGGGAGGGAGGGAGAGAGAGAGAGAGAGAGAGGCAGGGAGGGAGAGGGGGAGGGAAAGAGAGAGAGGGAGGGAGAGGGGGAGGAAGGAAGGAGGGAGGGAGGAGGGAGGGAGAGAAAACAAGGGAGGGAGAGACGAGGAGGGAGAGGCAGGGGGGAGGGAGGGAGGGGGGGGGGGGACAGAGGGGGGGACTGAGAGAGGGAGGGAGAGACGAGGGGGGAGGGAGAGAGGGGAGAGGGGAGAGGGGGAGGGAGAGGGTATGTGGGTAATGAGGGTAGTCAGGAGTGCGGTGTTGGACGTGCGCGTTGCCGGCGTGGGCGTGATCCGCGGTGTGCGTCCGCGGGCTTCAGAGGGAGCGTTTGAGGCTGATTAAAGAGATGATTTATGAGTGACGGCGCTGAAAGAATCCCCCTGATCGCTCTTTCGAATCGCATCTTTAAACGAGACGCTCCTCGCCCCCCCTGCTCTGAGCGAAAAACCACGGAAACTCACCCTCAGCACACGCCGCGCACACACGCACGCACGACATAATTGGGTGAAGAAGAAAAAAAAGCACGATACCAAAAAAATACCACACTGAGATGGATAGACGGGGGAGCATTTTCGGGAGCCTTTTATTTCCTTTTACACCGGAGCCGCTGTGAGAGTCTATAAACTGGCTGTGATGACACACGCAGCTTCGCGCTGAAGCGAGCAGCAGAAAACACGTCTGGACCATGCCCTCCATCACACAGTCAGGTCCGCTCCTTAACGCTCTCCTAAACGGACCGACTTGACAAACCGCCATTAGCGGGGAGCTGACGCGAGGTGTGGTTCTCATCAGCAAACACACACACACATGCGGTATATCCTGTCTCAGCTTGCTTTTAAATCCCTTGATCCCTGTGATAAACACGGTTCGAGGTGTTTGTCAGCGGCCCCTGCGCGGTGCTGGAGCTCTAACCGAGGGGCCCCGCTTGCTGGTTTTCGCAACACGGCTAGCGAACGCAGCTCGAGACGCTCGCTCGCTGAGGCTAGAGAGATTGCGGCAGCCGTTGTCCTCTCTGTACTGCAGTGCTAATTAAAAGAGAAATCGTTAAAACTGCTTTTATTAGAGGGATATTCGGGGGTAGTTAAACGTACGCCTGCGCTCCGGTCTGTCTTCGTCTGCGTATTTCTGTCTCAGCCCAACCCGAGTCAGCAAAAAGCAGGAGCCAGACGATCTTTATGTTTATGTTGAAACCCTCAGATCCGCCCCAGTTAAGGTCAGCTGAGGCAGGAACCATCCGGTATCTTCACGCTGAATTTTCAGCGACGAAGCGCAACATCAAGTAGGCTAGCTCTACAGACAGGACCGAACCTGAATATCATTTCAAAAACATAGAATTGTTTCGTTTTTTTTTCCAATCTGAAAGTGTTATCTTGCTGGCTTTCAGCACCGGCAACTTGAAACCCTTTCTAGAACCTTCCGGGTTGTTGAAGAAAGATGGCAGACACGATTTGTGAGCTTTTCCTGAGAGATGTTGCTGTTCCTTGCGGGGGCTGAAAGGTTCTTAGAAGGTCGTCACCGCCGGTAGCGTAGTCCTGTTCATTCGGTGCAGTTCCCGCTCTTTAACGTGCCGGTGTTGGTCCTCCGCCTCCTCCTGAGGGAGATGGACAAAGTCAAGGAAGATAGAGGGATTGAGTCAAGAGAGGATGAGTTAAATCAACACAGCTACAGAGGGGAACGCGATCGTCTCGCTCCCCCTCCTCTCCACCCTCTCTGGCTGTCTCTCTCTCCACCTCTCTGGCTGTCTCTCTCTCCACCTCTCTGGCTGTCTCTCTCTCCACCTCTCTGGCTGTCTCTCTCTCCACCTCTCTGGCTGTCTCTCTCTCCACCTCTCTGGCTGTCTCTCTCATCCACCTCTCTGGCTGTCTCTCTCTCCACCTCTCTGGCTGTCTCTCTCTCCACCTCTCTGGCTGTCTCTCTCTCCACCTCTCTGGCTGTCTCTCTCTCTCCACCTCTCTGGTTGTCTCTCTCTCCACCTCTCTGGCTGTCTCTCTCCACCTCTCTGGCTGTCTCTCTCTCCACCTCTCTGGCTGTCTCTCTCTCCACCTCTCTGGCTGTCTCTCTCTCCACCTCTCTGGCTGTCTCTCTCTCCCACCTCTCTGGCTGTCCTCTCTCTCCACCTCTCTGGCTGTCTCTCTCTCCACCTCTCTGGCTGTCTCTCTCTCCACCTCTCTTATCATATCAAGGCAATAAGGCACGATACTCATTTCGCCCACTCCTTAGCTAGAGTGTGTCATTAAACACACACAAGCCTCCACTATGCCCTCCTTCCATTGCCCCCTCATCTATTTATCTCCTCTTAACTTAAAGAGGATGGTACTTTCGCTTTTTATAGGATAAGTCATTTCTTTTTCATGTTGACATATTTCTCAGACTTTTCTTTATCCATCCTCAGTCTACCTAAACTAATACCAGCCCAAGCCTAGCACCAGTCTACCTAAACTAGCACCAGCCAAGCCTAGCACCAGTCTACCTAAACTAGCACCAGCCAATCCTAGCACCAGTCTACCTAAACTAGCACCAGCCAATCCTAGCACCAGTCTACCAAAACTAGCACCAACCAATCCTAGCACCAGTCTACCTAAACTAGCACCAGCCAAGCCTAGCACCAGTCTACCTAAACTAGCACCAGTCTACCTAAACTAGCACCAGCCAAGCCTAGCACTAGTCTGGCTAGCTTAGCATGGCCCCTGCCCCCCTGGCTAGTGTAGCCCAGCCTGACCTAGACTAGCCTGCAGCTGTTCCAGACTCACGTACGCACATCCACTGTTCTTTTTTTAATCTTGTCCTGGGGAGAGAGAATGTGTAGCTCTTTGCATGTCTTCCATGTTACTGTGGGTTGAGTTGGTGT
>CM059330.1:4622229-4647355 GCA_030340685.1 Protosalanx chinensis
GGTAACAAAGGCAGCCCTGATGGTGTTTAACTGCTCCTCGGCTCACTGCAATTAAGACCCTCGCTCCCTCAAACACTCCAGCAAGACGCCCAGCCTTCCAACCTGGGTATTGACGTCTGCTTCCACACTGAGAGGGGGGGGGGGGGGGGGGGGGAGACGGGAGGAGAGGGGAGAGAGGAGAGGCCGGAGGAGGGGCTACCCAATGAATTCGAGCCGCAATTTGGGAGAATAACTAGCGTGCTTCTGTCGCGAGGGTCAATAGTCGACCGAAACGACAGATTACCTCGCGGTACAAAGGAAGGAAATCGATCCCTTTGTCCTTGTCGTCGTCCCCCCCCCCCCCCCGCCCCCCCTGAATGTAACCACTTTCCCCCGGTCTGAACTGGCTGCCTCTGCTTAGGGTTGTCATTAAGGGGCGGGGGCCCGCCTTCAGGCTAATCACACCGCTCATCCACCACAGACTCTGGAGCTCATCCAGACCCATTCGTTCAATTCAAAGTCAACTTCGTTGTCGCCACACAATGCGCAGGCACATGTGCAACATTAGCGCGGGGGGGGGGAACGAAGTGTGCGACGCCGCGCACACCTGCCCTGCCGCGGTGGAGGAGAGGGGGGGAGGGGGGAGGAAGAGGGAGGGAGAGGAGGATGAACGGAGGAGAGACAAAGGGAAGAGAAAGGGAGAGAGAGGGGGGGAAAGAAAGAGATGAAGAAAGTGATGCAGCGAGAGCTATAAATGAGAGAGAGAGAGAGAGAGAGAGAGAGAGTACAGAAAGGGAGAATGAAGAGAGTGATGCAGCGAGAAAGATGGATTAGAGTGACAGATTGAAAGACAGAAAGAGAAAGGGATGGAGAGATAGAGAAAGAGTGACAGATTGAGAGACTGAGAAAGAGAGGGAGGGAGGGAGAGAGAAAGAGAGAGAAAGGAGAGAGAGGGGGGGGAGAGAGACAGAGAGAGAGGAGATAGAGAAAGAGTGACAGATTGAGCGACTGAGAAAGAGAGAGACTAATAGAGGAAGGAAGATGCTGCCGGGATAAAAGGCCAATTCTTCCTCATCAAGGCCGGCTAATGGATCACCCACTCAGCACCAAGGAAATTACCTCACAACGGCGCCCTCTCTCAGGCATGATTAATTGATCCAGGGACAAACAACCAGAACAACACTGGTGGGTTTGGGGAGGAAGGTTCACCTCACCAGGAAGGGAAATACTACACTGACCTTTTTCACTATTAATGACTGGAAAACTAGACATTTTTTCCTCCCATTTGTCTGCTGTTCAGTGTGGAATGAACCGACCAATAGCAGCATTCCTACCGTCTGGCCTGGACCTGCAGGGTCTCTGGGGGGGGGGGGGGGGGGGGAACACTACTACTACTACTGTGTTGTGTTACAGTGTTACTGTGATGCTGTGTTACTGTGTCCTGGGTTAGTCTCTTGTGATGCTGTGCTGTTGCTGTGTTACAATTTCCTTTGTCACAGTGTCCTGTGATGCTGTGTTCCTGTGATGCTGTGATGCTGTGTTCCTGTGATGCTGTGTTCCTGTGATGCTGTGTTCCTGTGATGCTGTGTTCCTGTGATGCTGTGTTCCTGTGATGCTGTGTTCCTGTGATGCTGTGTTCCTGTGATGCTGTGTTCCTGTGATGCTGTGTTCCTGTGTTACTGTGATGCTGTGTTCCTGTGATGCTGTGTTCCTGTGATGCTGTGTTCCTGTGATGCTGTGTTCCTGTGACGCTGTGTTCCTTTGACGCTGTGTCACTGTGATGCTGTGTTCCTGTGATGCTGTGTTCCTGTGATGCTGTGTTCCTGTGACGCTGTGTTCCTGTGACGCTGTGTTACTGTGATGCTGCGTTCCTGTGATGCTGTGTTCCTGTGATGCTGTGTTCCTGTGATGCTGTGTTCCTGTGATGCTGTGTTCCTGTGATGCTGTGTTCCTGTGATGCTGTGTTCCTGTGTTACTGTGATGCTGTGTTCCTGTGATGCTGTGTTCCTGTGATGCTGTGTTCCTGTGATGCTGTGTTCCTGTGACGCTGTGTTCCTGTGACGCTGTGTTACTGTGATGCTGTGTTCCTGTGATGCTGTGTTCCTGTGTTCCTGTGATGCTGTGTTCCTGTGATGCTGTGTTCCTGTGACGCTGTGTTCCTGTGACGCTGTGTTCCTGTGATGCTGTGTTCCTGTGACGCTGTGTTCCTGTGACGCTGTGTTCCTGTGATGCTGTGTTCCTGTGACGCTGTGTTACTGTGATGCTGTGTTCCTGTGATGCTGTGTTCCTGTGTTCCTGTGATGCTGTGTTCCTGTGACGCTGTGTTACTGTGATGCTGTGTTCCTGTGACGCTGTGTTCCTGTGACGCTGTGTTCCTGTGATGCTGTGTTCCTGTGATGCTGTGTTCCTGTGATGCTGTGTTCCTGTGATGCTGTGTTCCTGTGATGCTGTGTTCCTGTGATGCTGTGTTCCTGTGACGCTGTGTTCCTGTGATGCTGTGTTCCTGTGTTCCTGTGTTACTGTGGGACTCACCAAGCCTGCAGCTCCTGCTCTGCCCTGCTGCGCTCCTCCTCCAGACTCTGCTGCAGCTCCTCCGTGATCTTCCTCCTCAGCTCCTCCTCATCACCTGGACACGAACACGCACACGCACACACACACACACACAGAGAATGTTTTACTACCGTGGCTACGTCAACCATGTTGTTTCGAAGCGAGTGCGACTTCGCTGGAAGCTATCAAATGTAATGGTGCTTGCGTGTGTGTGTGTGTGTGTGTTGGTAGTGTGAAGGTAGTGAGGTAGGATAGTCCTCGTGGCCCAAGGCCTCTGAGGGAGAGAAGAGAGAGGTACAGAGAGAGAGAGAGAGAGAGACAGAGCGAGAGAGAGGAAGAGAGAGGGAGAGGGAGAGAGAGAGAGACAGAGAGAGAGGGAGAGAGAGAGACAGAGAGAGAGAGAGAGAGAGAGAGAGAGACAGAGAGAGAGACAGAGAGAGAGAGAGAGAGACAGAGAGAGACAGAGAGAGAAACAGAGAGGGAGAGCGGAGGAGAGAGCTCGCTGTCCTGCCACGCACCAACAACCACCTGCTCTATATAAGATATCAAAAAACAACCCCCCCCCCCCCCCCCCTATTGCCCATGTCCGTGTCGTGTTGCTGTTGAAGGCGTCATGTGTGTGTGTGTCTGGGTCTGGTGTCCCATCTCAGCAGGTAATTAACCATGAAAGTAAGGACCCGGCTTGGCTAAGAGGGCAGAACGTGCTCTGCAGACTGAAGTACTGTGTGGTGCAGCACTGCAGTGGCTGTGTCTGTGTGAGTGTGTGTGTGTGTCTGTGTGAGTGTGAGTGTGTGTGTCTGTGTGTGTGTGTGTCTGTCTGTCTGTCTGTGTGTGTGTGTGGGAGTGTCTTTATGTGTGTGTGTGTCTGTCTGTGTGTGTCTGTGAGTGTGTGTGTGTGTGTGAGTGAGTGTCTGTCTGTCTGTGTGTGTGTGTGTGTGTGTGTGTGTGTGTGTGTGTGTGTGTGTGTGTGTGTGTTAGAGTGTATGTCTGTGTGTGTGTGTTAGAGTGTATGTCTGTCTGTCTGTGTGTGTGTGTGTGTGTGTGTGTGTGTGTGAGTGTGTGTTAGAGTGTCTGTCTGTGTGTGTGCATGCGCACATGGCAGATTTAGCTGCCTCTACTGCATTAGATAGATGGGCTAATCCCCATTGTTAGAGTCTATTATAGCCTGGAAGAGACACTCACAGAATGCAGTGTCAAGGCTGAGTGCAAGGGTGTATAGGAGTGTGTGTGTGTGTGTGTGTGTGTGTGCAGAGGTGTGTGTCAATGTGTCAGACTCTCAGAGAGCTAGCTAGCTTCTCTCCCTGCTGTGCTAATGACCCTCCCCAGGTGGACCTGAGCTCAGGTAAGGTGCTGCATGATCACAGTGGGTCATTATTTCAGCCGACCCTCTTAGCGTCATAGAGCCACTATCAAAATGAACATTTAAATAGACCGCGCTCCTCCGCGCCGCGCTTATAGGGACTGAAGCCACAGGTGCGACACCAACGTCGCCTTTTTTCCGCGGTGTTTTATTAAACACTAATCTGGGGCAAGTCTACACACAAATAATACCACCGTTAACGACATTCGCCCTCCTTACGGGATTCGCCATGGCGCTCGTTACCGTGGTGATGCCAGCCCAGCACGTGATGTTTCAGCGCGAGGGATGGCAGCGCGTTAATGGTGCGGCGGGAAGCGCGAGGAGTTTTGGAGAGTCACGGATGGACGTTAGGGTAAGAGGTCTCTATGGTAAATATATATATGAAAGAGAAGAAAGATTATAGAGACCTCTTACCTTATATATATATATATATATATATGATAGATAAAAAAACGTACTGAGCCCAAGCGCGCGGACAGGAGTATTTTTGCTGCTAGAACAACGAAAACGAAGACTGTCAAAGTTGCAGAAAGTCGCTGGGTTCGTCGCCAGAAGCTACCTTGTCAATGAGGGAAGGTGAGGCGCTGCGAAATCCAGCCGCAACGTCAACATAGTCGTTTAAAATCGTTTGTCTCCCATCCCTTATTTCTCCATCAATCCAAATCCATTTTATTATCTCATCTCATAAGCAGTGCTGCATCTCTTTTTCTCTTTTTCAATCAGGCAGGCACACGTTTTGTGATTGTACAAGTGGGCCAGTATGACAGAAGGTGCTGGTAATACTGATGTGATAACATAGACTCTTCAAATGCCTGCTCAGGTCAGACACAATTCCAGATATGCCACGCCCACCCTGACGAGGACATGTAAATGTTAAAGAGATTAAAAACTCATCAATTTCTGATATTTTCTCTTCCCCCCCCCCCCCCCCCCCTCCTTCTCCCTCCTCTGCCCTCATCCTCCCATCCGGAGTAAAAAATAAATAAAAAACCGCAGCGAAGAGGAAGACAGGGGAGCGAGGGGTTGATAACAGACGAAGGCAAATTGCGTTTCTCATCACAGGTTTCATTAACCCTGGGACCCTTGCCGAGGGCATAATCTGTAACATTACCACTTCCCCACGCTCGCAGGAGCTCCGACAACTAAGTCTTGCTCACCTTTCCCGCCCTCACCTTCCGGATGAAAACTCCTGCCGTCGGCCCGCAGCCCGAGCCACAGAAGCTTCCAGAAGGCATTGAATCTCCCGTATAGCGCCAGGCCTAACCCAATCAGAAACTGTTCGCATAAACGTCACGCAGACGTACGACAGTTCGTTTTAGAAGAGAGCGATGTTACCGAGGTGTTATCACACGATTTAACTAGCTTTTTACCCTCTTTCTGTTCCTCCACCTCTCTCTCTCTCTCTCTCTCTCCCTACCCTCCTCCATCTCTCTCTCTTTCCCTTTCTCCCTACCCTCCTGTCTCCCTCTTGTTCTTAGTGTCTCTCTCTCTCTCCCTACCCCCCCCCATCTCTCTCTCCCTCTACCCTCATCCATCTTTCTCTCCCTTTCTCCCTACCCTCCTGTCTCCCTCTTGTTCTTAGTGTCTCTCTCTCTCCCTACCCCCCCATCTCTCTCTCTCCCTACCCTCATCCATCTTTCTCTCCCTTTCTCCCTACCCTCCTCCATCTCTCTCTTTCTCCCTACCCTCCTCCATCTCTCTCCCTTTCTCCCTACCCTCCTCCATCTCTCTCTCTCCCTTTCTCCCTACCCTCCTCCATCTTTCTCTCCCTTTCTCCCTACTCTCCATCTCTCTCTCCCTACCCTCCTCCATCTCTCTCTCTCCCTTTCTCCCTACCCTCCTGTGTCTCCCTCTTGTTCTCAGTGTCTCTCTCCCTACCCTCCTCCATCTCTCTCTCCCCCTTTCTCCCTACCCTCCTGTGTCTCTTTCCATCTTGTTCTCGTGTCTCTATTTCACTCCCATCCTCCATCTCTCTCACTCTCTGAGCAGTCATCTCTAAGCAGGCTATTAGGCTAACACAGTGTGTGGGCGATGGACTATGAATATTTATAGTAAATTGGAGAAAGTGTAGGAGGATCAACCTTGACCGTTGTCTAACCAGTGCGCGCACACACACACACACAAACCACACACACACACACATACCCCCCACACAATTTAGAGACGGGCACAGCAATAGATGGAGATGAACTCGATACCCTTCAATCGTGGGCACCCATAATCAAACCCACGTCATTTAGGTCGTGACCTTGAGAGATTGGATTGGACCTAAGAATGAGCAGTCAGGATCAATGTTATTTTTTTAAAGTTAACTTTCTCCTCTCATTGAGAAGTTTGTCTGTTAGGGTCACTGATCCAGAGTGGTCTGTGTTCAGACTGCACTGATCCAGGGTGGTCTGTGTTCAGACTGCACTGATCCAGGGTGGTCTGTGTTCAGACTGCACTGATCCAGGGTGGTCTGTGTTCAGACTGCACTGATCCAGGGTGGTCTGTGTCCAGACTGCACTGATCCAGGGTGGTCTGTGTTCACACTGCACTGATCCAGGGTGGTCTGTGTTCAGACTGCACTGATCCAGGGTGGTCTGTGTCCAGACTGCACTGATCCAGGGTGGTCTGTGTTCACACTGCACTGATCCAGGGTGGTCTGTGTTCACACTGCACTGATCCAGGGTGGTCTGTGTTCAGACTGCACTGATCCAGGGTGGTCTGTGTTCACACTGCACTGATCCAGGGTGGTCTGTGTTCAGACTGCACTGATCCAGGGTGGTCTGTGTTCAGACTGCACTGATCCAGGGTGGTCTGTGTTCACACTGCACTGATCCAGGGTGGTCTGTGTTCAGACTGCACTGATCCAGGGTGGTCTGTGTTCAGACTGCACTGATCCAGGGTGGTCTGTGTTCAGACTGCACTGATCCAGGGTAGTCTGTGTTCAGACTGCACTGATCCAGGGTGGTCTGTGTTCACACTGCACTGATCCACGGTGGTCTGTGTTCACACTGCACTGATCCAGGGTGGTCTGTGTTCACACTGCACTAATCCAGGGTGGTCTGTGTTCACACTGCACTGATCCAGGGTGGTCTGTGTTCAGACTGCACTGATCCAGGGTGGTCTGTGTTCAGACTGCACTGATCCAGGGTGGTCTGTGTTCAGACTGCACTGATCCAGGGTGGTCTGTGTTCACACTGCACTGATCCAGGGTGGTCTGTGTTCAGACTGCACTGATCCAGGGTGGTCTGTGTTCACACTGCACTGATCCAGGGTGGTCTGTGTTCAGACTGCACTGATCCAGGGTGGTCTGTGTTCAGACTGCACTGATCCAGGGTGGTCTGTGTTCAGACTGCACTGATCCAGGGTGGTCTGTGTTCAGACTGCACTGATCCAGGGTGTGTCTGTGTTCAGACTGCACTGATCCAGGGTGGTCTGTGTTCAGACTGCACTGATCCAGGGTGGTCTGTGTTCACACTGCACTGATCCAGGGTGGTCTGTGTTCAGACTGCTCTGATCCAGGGTGGTCTGTGTTCAGACTGCACTGATCCAGGGTGGTCTGTGTTCAGACTGCACTGATCCAGGGTGGTCTGTGTTCAGACTGCACTGACCATGGCACAGTCTTGACTGGCTGTCTGAGGTTCGAGGTTATTTTTAGAAAGTCTCTGAGGCGCAGACTTCCTGTTCGTTCCGAGGAACGTGAGATGAAAGTGCCAACACCTTGACCTCAAAGTGGTTGGATGGATTTTCAGGAGGCAAGTCATGACCTTGTGAACTAACATGGATGGCTGGAACCCAGCCAGACCTGGGTAACATTCAGCCAAACTAGACACCAACATCAGCTATGTTTACCTCTTGATCAAGGATCACCTTTGGGTTTGTGTCATTACCAGTTTACTCACAGGTCAGGTTCACTAATATTATGGAGGAACAGGCCTACCAAAAGCTATAGGCAAGACTTTTAAAGTCACATAACCGAAAGGGAGTTATTGTACCTACTTTTATATGCTATTTAAATCTATAAAGGACATCTTTTGAAAGTACTTAGCCCAGTAAAGTGTAGTAACGGATTTCTTTCATAATAGAAATAGCATTAACATAAGAAAACTGATAAAACATGAGGGTGATTGTCATATTTATCTTCTCATCTGCAAGCTAATTAAAAATGACAATGGGAGTCGTTTTTTTGACAGTTAGAAAAATGGCGGACGATTAGGACCACGGCCAGGCGCTAATGAAAACATCCGACTCGAAACTGTTTTTGTTTCAGAAATGAGTGAACGCAGATACAAGATTACATCTCTGGGCTTTTCCGCCAGCAGGAAGCAGTTTTAAGGATCGGGTGGTTAAGGACTTCTCCAGGGTAGAGAGAGAAAGATCTAGAAGTTGCGACGAGCTCTTAAACCAGGCAGGCTGTCAGTCTCCATAATGAGGCGAGGTTTGTTGTGTGAAACTGCGGAGGTGTGGTTTTAATCACCAGAGGCACTGCGGCGTGGAAGAAGTTGGCCTTTTTTTAATTACCTCTCCGTTCGGGTTCCGTCAGGGATGGGAGACCCTCGCCCACCCTGGTTGTCATCCGCTAAAGAACCTCTCCGCCCACGTCCTACCCTCCCTCTGCCGACTGAACAGGTGACATCATTTTTCAACTGTCGTCCGTGTCGCAGAGAACAACTAATAACACTTTGACGTGAGCGTTCAAAGCTACAATGCTAACATGCCGTGAGACTCGACGCTACCGAAGGCAGTTAAGTTGACGTCAAATCGTTGGCCGCGTACTTAGTTAGCTCAGGGGTGTTCAATCCTGGTCCTGGAGGGCCGCTGTCCTGAAGGTTTTAGATGTTTCCCTGCTCCAGCACACCTCCACAGAGCTTGATAAGGACGCTTCATTAGAATCAGTTGTGCTGGAGCAGGGAAACATCTAAAGGCATCAGGACAGCGGCCCTCGAGGACCAGGATTGAACACCCCCTGGGTTAGCTAGTTTGGTCAGCTAACCATGAGTTAGCTTGTCAGGTTTGTAAATTGGCTCGAGATCTCAAAAGGCAGAGAAATAAAAAAGGAGTAATCATGAAACTGTTAGTGAGTCTTAAGTGGTCTAACCGTAAAAGACTAATAGCAGCATCAATTCATTACGAGTCTGAATTAATCGTTTCATTAAGACTTTGGCAATGGCAATGCATCACGCAGGAGGCTGCATTTGGAGTTCTCAGAAAGATGACTAATTGGAATTTGATGGGGGAGAGGGTGACGAACAATCTGAATAAAACAACAAATTCACAGGTGTGAACCACCTGTTTGACCACTGGGATGAAGCCGGCTCTTAACATGTAGACCAGCAGAACCCTTCATCAAAACATCTCTTCATAAAATTCACGATAAAGATAAATGCTTCACCCAAGAAGATTGACTTTCTTAACACAATCAGTCTGCTTGAAAGGATATTATCCAGGAGTCATTTGGAGATATTTATGCTGAGACACAGGTGCTGTGTGTAATGAACTCACCAGATGGTACTGCTGAAGGTGGTGGGGGGGTAGCCACTGCCTCTGGCTCTGGGGCAGGTGGTGGAGGGGGGGGGGGCAACCACTTCAACTGGCTCTGGGGCAGGTGGTGGAGGAGGGGGGGCAACCGCTTCAACTGGCTCTGGGGCAGGAGCCGGAGGAGGGGGGGCAACCACTTCAACTGGCTCTGGGGCAGGTGGTGGAGGAGGGGGGGCAACCACTTCAACTGGCTCTGGGGCAGGTGGTGGAGGAGGGGGGGCAACCGCTTCAACTGGCTCTGGGGCAGGAGGAGCAGACGCAACTGGTTCCACTGGGGCAGGAGGAGGTGCAGGGAGGGCAACAACTGCTACTGGTTCTGGGGCAGGAGGAAGATGGGCAACTGGCTCCACTGGGGGCTGAGGAGGAGGAGCAACTGGTTCACAAGGAGGCGGAGCAACAAACTCTAGCAGGGGAGGCGCAGCTACTGGTTCGCAGGGCTGCGGAGGCGGGGTCAAAGCTTCCATTGGAGGAGCGGGCGACAGCAGAGCAGCAGATTCGATAGCCTGGCAGGAGGAGACGGGTTCCAGGAAGGAAGGAGCGATGGGTTCATTTAGAAGGGGGGGAGGAGGGGCAAGGGGTTCAATTAGAGGAGGAGGTGAAGTTTCCATTACAGGGGGAGGAGCCAATGTTTCAATTACAGGGGGAGGAGCCAAGGTTTCAATTACAGGGGGAGGAGCCAAGGTTTCAATTACAGGGGGAGGAGCCAAGGTTTCAATGGGAGGGGGAGGGGCCAATGTTTCAATGGGAGGGGGGGGAGCAAGCAAAACAAGGGGTTCCACAACAGCAGGAACAGGCTCAGGAGAGGAAGCTAGCGGCTCAACAGATGCAGGAGGAGGAGTTACCGGTTCAACAGGTGGAGCAGGCACCTGTTCCATCATGGAGGATGGAGGTGGTGGAGGGGGAGCGACCGGCTCGGGGACGAAGGGTGGAGGTGCAGGGGGAGCGACCGGCTCGGGGACGGAGGGTGGAGGTGCAGGGGGAGCGACCGGCTCGGGGACGGAGGGTGGAGGTGCAGCAATGGGCTGTCTGGGTGCTGAAAAGGGAGGCAATGAGGTGATGGGGTCAAATGGGGGAGGGATGGGGTCAAAAGGGGAAGGGATGGGGAGGAGGAGAGGGGTAGGGTCAGCCACAAGGGAAGGGGAGGGGATCCGTGGGGGGGCGGGGGGCCTCTTCATCGGGGCCTGGGGCTCTCGCATGCGGTTGATGACATTCTCGGATAGCTGGGGAAAAAGAAGATTATGCCTTATTAGTCCCACAGTAGGGAAACTGTACTCATGTTCAATGCCTTAGCCCATAATCGAACCCAAGCCCCACACTAGAATCCTACCACTGAACCACCGGTGCTGCCCCAAGGAAAAAGTTACATTATTAAAGTTTTGATTTCACAGTCAGGTAGCTACTGTAAGGAGGGCAGGGAGTTGGGCTGGTAATCAGAAGTCACTGGTTTGAATCCTGGCTGTGCCAACATGATGTGACCTTGAGCAAGGCACTTCACCCTACATCCCTCAGGGAATGTCTCTGTACTTGCTGTAAGTCGCTCTGGACAGGAACATCATGTAAATTTAAGGGCAGTACGATGAAACAGATAAGTAAATGTTTGCTAGGGGAGCCGTTTGCAAATGTCTTCAGGTGAGCGTCTTGCTTGGTTGATGCTTATGTAATGTGCGGGTTCAATGAGTGGTAGTTGGATCACTATCTGTCAGAAGAAACTTCCTCTTACATTTCACTCTTCCCCTTGACTCAGTTAACCAATCAGAAGCTAGCACTTCAATTAAGGTCAACTTGAGGGAATCAGCAAGGCAGAATCAACAGACTAGCTTAACTGTCTTAAAGATGCACTTGTAAATATTCAAACATGTACATCTGTAATTAATACATGTATAACATACATATGTAAATAGTTAACTAATGTAAATCATAACATTATAAATGCATTCTTAGACAGCTGTCTAATATAGATCAACTCCACTTCTAAACCTTACATTTACATATAAACGTATGAGACTCAAATAGCACGGACACTGTATGACAGAGACAACCTTACAGCTAGTATATGTGGTTTGCAAAAGCTTTGTATGCAGTTTTTGGTCATCTTGTGCCAAGTAGTGTCTCTTAAAACAAACTTATCCATCTGCACCTTTTATAGTTGGCTTAGTTTATAAGCAGGCGACGTCAATATATCACACAGTGATTTTATGTAGCGTTGCCCTGGTGACAGCTTCTAAACTTCATTTAAGTTCAAGTTCAAGTTCATTCATTCATTCATTCATTCATTCATTGACCTGCTCATGTTAAACCCCACTGGAGGTGTGACTTTTGTGATGAAGTTAGCATGGCTGCTAACCACAGCTAGCTAGCAAGCTACTATGCCTGTCAACCTTATCAAGCGTTACTCTCACATCTTCATCTTTACCCCCCCCCCCCCCCATCTTCATCTTCATCCGTCATGCAGTGAATAACGTTAGAACGCCCTGCTGTAGATTATCAGCTGCTAAATGAGCGCCTCACCCTGATGCCCTTCACCACAGTCACGTTCTCATTCTCATCCGACTCGAAGGAGACCCGGCGCGTGCTGTTGTTGGCTCCCATGTTGGACCGCAGTCAGTCAAAAGCGACACACAATGTTCCAGAATGGAGGTTTTTGTCATAAAGCAGCTGTGTTTAGATGGGATGTCTCTCAGGTTGTCAGGGAGGCCGCACACCTCTGCTCACGAGCACCGGCTACACTTCCCTAGCGTGACGTCACGGGGATATACGACGTTGTGATTGGGTGAAACTCTTCTGGCCAAGGCCTGTATTATGAATGGAGATTTACCTTTAAAGAGGTAACTTCATGGTCTGACGGAATTTTCTTAGTTCAGATG
The DNA here is from genome assembly GCA_030340685.1 of Protosalanx chinensis. NCBI lineage: Eukaryota > Metazoa > Chordata > Actinopteri > Osmeriformes > Salangidae > Protosalanx > Protosalanx chinensis. The sequence goes on from CM059330.1 coordinate 4,634,506, forward strand.
GATTTAGTTAGTAAAAATGAAAATACATAACATAGTAGAATTCGATTACATTTTCTAGTCATGGTGTTAAATTACATATTATTGACTTCATATATTATTTTACTAGTTTATATTCTAGATCCATATCTTCATATTTTATAGGATTCCCTGTATCTTGTATATTGTGTATTTTTTTTTAAAAATTATTCTGAGTGCTGTACTGTATACTGCTGATGTTGCAAACTGCAATTTCCTTACTGCAAGACAATAAAAAAAAAAATAGTATTTAACCTTTTCACTAAAAAGTCAGTCAGAGTCATGATACATAGTTTGACTGCAGATACTGGTGAGGTTGTGCAGGCTGCAAGGACAAGGTTGATAAGAACTTCTAAATTAGACTTGGCCAAGCTCAACCCTTGACAGAACAGAAATAGCCCCTCGCCACATTGTTTTGTTGTTGGAGGAAACACACAGATCGCCCACCGTTATCTCGGCAGCCCACGAGCACATCAATCAGCACAGAGGCCTTTGGGATCGACCCTGTCCCGCCAAATCAATGCCGTCTTCCATTTTCTTTGGGGCCCACGAGATGGCCAGAGATACAGTGAGATAATACTTGCCAAATCGCCAATACAAAGGACCCTGCTTCCCTGACACCTTTCCTTAATCAAAGGATCAGTTGAAAGGGTATTTGCTTCTCTGTCTGGTTGATTTCTGCGAGTTTACAACTGTCATTTTGAACGATGTTCTATAGCCTGGACTAGAAAAACCAATGAGTGATATAATTAACTGTCTTGTGAAATATACTGAAACAATATGTTTCTCCCATCAAGTTGTAAAAGAATGGTCCTTCATCACCATTCATGAAGTCAAAGTATTTATCTGCAACATTTCAATAATGGATTCATACATGATAACATTTTGCACTTTGGTCAATGGTAGGCTGATAATTAGGGTTTGCATTTGAAAATAGCACAACCTGTTGTAATCTCACATATACGAGCCCTAAAACTTCATAAATAATTGGACTACATAGACAACGGCCATGTCCAAATGTTTGTCATGCTTTCGATTGAGTTGCTTATATTTTGTTCCGTTGCAGGGTGAAAGACTCCCTAAAATCTGTCTTCCAAAAAGAAAAAGTTTGTAAGCCTCTGGGAACTCACTGATATAAACACACAGCACTTTAAACTTTAAAAACGTACTACTGTGATTTTTGCCCCACTGTTTACACTACTGTGTATATACCCCCCCCCCCACTATATATACCCATTCCACTCTGTACCTATGTTATTTGTATTTCCATGTTATTTGTATCATTTGTACTCTTTGTATCATTTGTATTATTTGTATCATTTGTATTATTTGTTTATGTGTATCATATCTGTAGTGTATTTTACATTGTATTCATTTTTTATTAGTATGCCACATATGCCACTATGTTTGCTCATGAGACTGCATCACTGCAGACGCTGCACCGATCCGCCTGTCAATCTCACGTTCCGTCCTTCCGTCACTCGTGAACAAGACCCCGAGATACTTGAACTCCTCCACTTGAGGCAAAGGCTCCCCACCCACCCAGAGGGGGCAAACCACCTTTTTCCGGTTGAGTACCATGGCCTCGGATTTGGAGGTGCTGATCCTCATCCCAGCCGCTTCACACTCGGCATCAAACCGCTCCAGAGCATGCTGGAGGCCCCGGCTCGAGGAAGCAAACAGGACAACATCATCCGCAAACAGCAGAGATGAGATCCTGTGCTCCCCGAACCGGAAACCCTCCGCCCCCTGGGCGCGCCTAGAAATTCTGTCCATATAAACAATGAACAGAACCGGTAACAAAGGGCAACCCTGGCGGAGTCCAGCATGCACCCGGAACAGGTCTGACCTATTGCCGGCAATGCGAACACAGCTCCTACTTCGGTTGTACAGGGAACGGACGGCCCCTAACAAAGGGCCCCGGACCCCGTACTCCCGAAGTACCCCCCACAGGACACCACGAGGGACACAGTCGAATGCCTTCTCCAGATCCACAAAACACATGTAGACTGGTTGGGCAAACTCCCATGAACCCTCGAGCACCCGGTAGAGGGTGTAGAGCTGGTCCAGTGTTCCGCGGCCAGGACGAAAACCACACTGCTCCTCCTGAATCCGAGGTTCGACTATCGGCCGGATTCTCCTCTCCAGTACCCTGGCGTAGACCTTAGATTAGATTAGATGAACCTTTATTTGTCCTCCAGGAGGTGGAAATTGCAGTTCACAACAGCAGCAGGGTAAAGTACAGCACACAGAGTTGCAGGGTAATATACATAATGACAATAACATAACAATAGCAATAACAATGGCAATAGCAATAGGCGGGCACGATAAGGTCAGATATATAAAAAAAAATAGAAAATAAGTAATTAAGTAGTCTGGTTAAGTAGTCCAGTGTACAAAATAGTAAGTTAAGTCGACAAGTCGACATGCAGGCAGTTATTGCACTTGAGATACAGAATTACAGTATTTTGCAAGAGTATGATAAAAAGAGTATGGCAACCAAAAGAGTTGCAAAAAAAGAGAGCAAAAAAGAGTATGATAAAAAATACTCAGCCTTACCGGGGAGGCTGAGGAGTGTGATTCCTCTGTAATTGGAACACATCCTCCGGTCCCCCTTCTTAAATAGGGGAACCACCACCCCGGTCTGCCAATCCATAGGCACTGTTCCAGACCGCCACGCGATGCTGCAGAGGCGTGTCAACCAGGACAGTCCCACAACATCCAGAGACTTCAGGTACTCAGGACGGATCTTTCCAGACCGCCACGCGATGCTGCAGAGGCGTGTCAACCAGGACAGTCCCACAACATCCAGAGACTTCAGGTACTCAGGACGGATCTCTTCCCCCCCTGGAGCCCTGCCACCAAGGATCCCATCGACTACCTCAGTGACTTCAGCCCGGGTGATAGGCGGGTCCGCCCCGCAGTCCCCAGTCTCTGCTTCCTCCTCGGAAGACGTGACGGCAGGATTGAGGAGATCCTCAAAGTATTCCTTCCACCGTCCGACAACATCCCCAGTCGACGTCAACAGCTCCCCACCCGCACCGTAAACAGTGTTGGTGAAGCACTGCTTCCCCCTCCTGAGGCGCCGAACGGTTTGCCAGAATTTCCTTGGGGCCGACCTATAGTCCTTCTCAATGGCCTCCCCGAATTCCTCCCAGACCCGAGTTTTTGCCTCTGTGACTACCCGAGCCGCGGCACGCTTGGCCTGCCGGTACCGGTCAACTGTTTCGGGAGTCCCACAAGCCAGAACGACTCGATAGGACTCCTTCTTCAGTTTGACGGCATCCCTTACTTCCGGTGTCCACCACCGGGTTCTGGGATTGCCGCCGCGACCAGCACCAGAGACCTTGCGACCGCAACTCCGGACTGCCGCATTGACAATGGAGGTCGAGAACATGGTCCATTCAGACTCGATGTCCCCAGCCTCCCCCGGGATCTGTGAGAAGCTCTCCCGGAGGTGTGAGTTGAAGAGCCCTCTGACAGAGGGGTCCGCCAGGCGTTCCCAGCAGACCCTCACGATACGTTTGGGCCTGCCAAGTCTGTCTAACTTCCCCCCCCGCCAGCGGATCTGACTCACAACCAGGTGGTGATCGGTTGACAGCTCCGCCCCTCTCTTCACCCGAGTGTCCAAGACACACGGCCGCAGGTCAGAAGACACGACAACAAAGTCGATCATCGACCTTCGGCCTAGAGTGTCCTGGTGCCACGTGCACTGATGGACACTCTTGTGCTTGAACATGGTGTTAGTTATGGACAAACCGTGACTAGCACAGAAGTCCAAAAACAGAACACCACTCGGGTTCCGATCAGGGGGGCCGTTCTTCCCAATCACCCTTCTCCAGGTTTCACTGTCATTTCCCACGTGGGCGTTGAAGTCCCCCAGTAGAACGACGGAGTCCCCAGTCGGCGCACTGTTCAGTACGCCTCCCAAAGACTCCAAGAAGGCCGGGTACTCTGCACTGCTGTTCGGCCCGTAGGCCGCCACAACAGTGAGAGACCTGTCCCCGGGCTTTTAGGCGCAGGGACGCGACCCTCTCGTTCACCGGAGTAAACTCCAACACGTGGTGACTGAGCTGTGGGGCTGTAAGCAAACCCACGCCAGCCCGCCGCCTCTCTCAAGGATAATGGTTCCAGAGCCCAAGCTGTGCGTGGAGGCGAGGCCGACTATATCTAGCCGGTAACGCTCCACCTCCCGCACAAGCTCGGGCTCCTTCCCCGCCAGTGTGGTGACATTCCATGTCCCCAGCGCTAGAGACTGTGTGCGCGGCCCTGGTCGTCCGGGCGCCTGCCCCTGACCACCGCCCAAATCACACAGCACCGGCCCCTTACGGTCCTTCCTGCGGGTGGTGGGCCTGCGGGAAGGTGGTCCCACGTCGCCTTTTCGGGCTGGGCCCGGCCGGGTCCCAACCCATCCACATCCACAGCCTCCTGGAGCCTATATGGGCCCATGTTCACCTTCCCTGGAGGCTAGTGTGAGCTCCAACAGCTACTACCCTGGTAACCTCACCCTGTGCCCTTCACTGGAGGCTAGTGTGAGCTCCAACAGCTACTACCCTGGTAACCTCACCCTGTGCCCTTCACTGGAGGCTAGTGTGAGCTCCAACAGCTACTACCCTGGTAACCTCACCCTGTGCCCTTCACTGGAGGCTAGTGTGAGCTCCAACAGCTACTACCCTGGTAACCTCACCCTGTGCCCTTCACTGGAGGCTAGTGTGAGCTCCAACAGCTACTACCCTGGTAACCTCACCCTGTGCCCTTCACTGGAGGCTAGCAACACAAACTGCCCTTGGACAAACACGACCACCTGCCTTCCACCCGTCTCTGGGCCTGTCACCTGCAAGGACGTGGAGATGATGTCACCCCCTCCCAGCCCGATGATCACTGATCTTTTAGATGAGCTGGAGGACTTAAAGGTAAATGATGACTTCTCCAGCAGCAGCATCCATCGCTGCAGCACACATGGCCTTTCACCAAGCTTCTCCTGCCAGCCACATCTTTCCCAGCCCCGGCTGCAAGCGCTCTGTAGCCAAGGATAGAGAGAGAGGCTGAGAACAGAGGTGGAGGTCATCCCTAAGAGGAAGAGGAGGATGGCTGAGGTTGTTCGTCCTCGTGTGTTACAGAGGAGACGCTGAGACACTGTCACCTTTTTATTTCCTTTTTGAGGTGGAGGAAGAAGTTTTCCCTTTCAGCCTTCTGTTGACAGAACTGAACCACCACCGTACTCTCCTTTTCTGAAATCAATTTGTTACTTTAAACTTTAGAAAAGCATTATCAATAATTGTTTGATGTGATTACTGTGTTTTTAATCAGATCCCTCAATTGCTCAGGGAAGTTATAGATGTGTAAATACTTTTGTTATTGTTATAAAAATGGTTATTATCAAGTTTGTGTGGGTCACTTTATTAGGGCGTGCATGCCTTTGTTACACTAATATTCAGAATTCAGATTCAGAATACTTCATTAATCCCCTAGGGCAGTGGTTCTCAACAGGGGGGGGGGGGGGGGGGGGGGGGGGGCCGCTCCCGGGGGGGCTTCGTAGAGATCGGAAGGGGGGGCATTTTGAAACATGCATCAAAGAAAACCAAAAAGTGCCAAGGGAAGAATTATGAGAGCTTTTAGCCGAACAAATTACAAATTTAAGGTGAGTCTCCGACGGAGACAAGTGAGTTTTTAGCCTTTTCTTGAAGGTGAGGAGACAGGAGTTGATTCCACCAATGGGGAGCCAGACAGGGGAAGAGCTTGTGTTGGGCTCTGGCGCTCTTAACCACGAAGCTGGCCAGCTAACCATGAATGTGATAGACTGTGATGCCAGTCTACCCGGATCACACGGAGATCAAGTCTAAAACTTCCGTTTTGAAACCATCGGCAAACAGTTTGCCTCTAATATTAGGAGCCAGTTTAAAGTAGGACCATCACTATGGATGATTGTTTCATTATTTATAAACCCGCAATGTCTGGGGACTGTGGTGGCTTTTCTTTATAAGATCTCAAACATACAACAGGTTTGTCTGGTATACTTCCACAGCCTATACCTTTTCAATCGAATGTAAAATAAAATGATATAAAGTGGCTCATCTCTGAAATCAAACACAACTTAATCTCGATAACTTTTTCAAATGTTTGTCAAAAAATCTCAAATATGCAGATTATTCTAATGATGTTACGGCCACACAAGTGAAACACCTCTCTGTGCTTATTCAAACTCATCTCACTGCGCTTGGATCAGTATTTTCAATTTTTGTCATCTGCAAACTTGGTTCAAACTTCACAATGCTGTTGCTGTCTACATGTACGCTTTCGTGCAGTGTCATCAAAAACATACAAATTGATATTTTGCGTTTAATAGAGGAGGTTTTCTTCAAAAATATGATCTGCCACACAAACGTGCAAAGTGAAATGGTATTAGATTTCAAATGTGTATGGACAATTCTGAGTAAGACTCATTTATTTAGTCTTTGTGATATAGATAAATTAATTATTCAAGTATTTAACCATTAAACTATTTATTTATCCATGCATTTATTTATGTAGTCCTTTATAACCATAACCCTAACCTCTGGTAACCAATAAGTAAATAAAAAAATTACAAACGTTATAGGGAGTGATCTAGTGTTTAGTTTTAAATCTACCCATCGCGCTATACATGAGCTTATACATAGATATTGGATGTATAGAGAAATCAGCCAATGCATTCTTGCTGGAATCAGCCCAGCTCTCCCAAAAAGAAGCTGTATTATGACATCATGAACATTTTTTATCATCAAGCCAGTCCTCCAATCGAAAGGCAGGTGTTCCATGACATCATAATGATGGCCTTGCTCTATAAATAGGGGTCAGGTGTGAAACAGACTTCATTACTGTTTTGGATTCATCTATGTGCCAGTGCCAGAAGATATTCTAAAGCAATCTACGTTTACCAAGACCCAAGATGGGCTGTTGTACTAGTACTTTGTCTCCCTGGTAAGTATGTCCACTACAGTCATACAGTGTCCACACCTAGTTTTCCTTGGTCTCCTACTAGGCAATTTTTTGGGTGTGTTCGTGCACCTGTCTTTGGTGAGGCCCAACCTGTATTCTTGTCTCATATACATAGTGTCAATGTGACTGACAGTGTCTGTTGTTACTGACACATGATCGCTTCCGGTAAGCTAGTTATATTAGCCAGTTTCCCCAAAATACATTTCAAGCTGATTTCTGTTTTGAGGGCCAGACTAGATGGTACAGTTTAATGTGAGATACTGCCAGTGAATAACTTTGTTAGAGTAGAGAAACAAGTGAAGTGAGGAGGAGGGAGGGGTTAGAGTGATGAAGGATGGGGGGATTCTCAGGGATCAGTAATATTGCACAAAGATAGTGTTGTGGTATAAGTGAGGAGGAAGTAAGAGACAAGTGACAGAAAGATGGCATAGTAGAAATGACATTTGTTTCCAATTTGACAGCTGCAATGATACCGAGGTGTCCGAGGATGGGAGCAGGAGTGGAGAGGAGGAGTCAGGGGAGCATGACCTCCCTTTTCCCCCCAGTTCCCCCAGGGGTTATGCGGTGGGTAGATTCTGGGTGACCCTAATGCCGGAGGGAGACACGCCCCCCCCCCAACGGCCCTGCTGCAGCTCTGATGGTGCACCACCCCGTGCCCAGAGGGAGGACACACTCCCCCCCCACCGCCTGAGCAGCAGCAGTCCCAGTGCACCATCCAGTGCCCAGCAGGGAGACGCACTCCCCCCCCACCGCCCCGGGAGCAGCCCTCCTCACGCACCATCCGGTGACCAGCAGGGAGACACACTTCCCCCCCACCGCCCCGGGAGCAGCCCTCCCCAGACACCATCCCGTGCCCAGCAGGGCGACTCTAACGCCTATCAGCGTATAGCCAGCCTCCTTGTGGCTAACATCATGGACCAGGCTATGGAGGTGATGGCTGGGCCCTCTCAGCCTGATAGAGTGAGGGTGGTGTCGTTCGCCGACGAACATGGGGAACCTCTCGTTGAGGAGGAGGAGGGGGAGGATTAGCAGCTCCCAGCCGGCCACACTGAGGACGATACACCAATGTCTGAAGACTGTCTGTAAGTCTACTGGTACAGACTGGACAGTGTAAAACATGTGACCAGTGTGGTTACACAGTCTTTGCATAGACACACTCACACACCCACATTCACACACAACATGAAACTCATAGCAGCTCTATCTTGTGTCTCCACAGCAATAGTGAACGGCCAGGCCATGGATGAGCTTCCTGGGACCTCCCAGTCCACCAACCAAGATCGGAGGATCGAGGAGGGTGACCTTTGATGACAAACGGGAGGAATCTCTTGTTCAGGTGGAGCCAGAGAAGAGGAGAAAGATCAACTTCCTCTCTCGCTTCAAAAAAACTGCACAAGGTAAAACCAAACAGCTACATCCAGATTTATATTGGACTTTCTATGTGATCCTTTCCTGTAATTTGTGAGGTGTGTTCTCTGTATAGTCTTTAAATGAGATACAGCATGTTTAAATGACAGAGTTTGATGTGCAGAACTTCTCTTTAGTAACTGGTTTTACTTCATGTTAAATGCAACATGTAGAGATGAAACCAGGAGAAGCAGCTCCCAGCACTGAGGACGACAGACCAACGTCCGAAGACTATGTCTGTAAGTCTACTGGTACAGACTGGACAGTGACCAGTGTGACCAGTGTGGTTACACAGTCTTTGCATAGACACACTCACACACCCCCATTCACACACAATATGAAACTCATAGCGGCCCTACCTTGTGTCTTCAGCACCCAGGACCTGCCTCTGGCTCGCAGGTCAGGGAGAAACCGGCTGGACGGTCTGCATTGGCGAGGGATTTGATGTTTCAAAGACCAATGAACTCTTTCCAGATGTACGACCATGTTTAGCCTGTGTTCTGCTCCTCTCTCTCACCAACCGTCTCTGGAGGAGGGGATCCCTCACTGAATTGCTCCTCCCAAGGTTTCTTCCATTTTTCCTGGGAGTTATTCCTTGTCTTCCTTGAGGGTTTAGGTTGGTTGAGGGACAGTTCTATGGGCATATCTGAAGCCCTTTGTGTCATTGCTTAATAAAGAGCTTTACAAATAAAGTTGATTTGATTCTTTATTTTGTGCAGCAAAAACAGACTTCTGAGGCAGATGTTTGTTCCTCTGGTAAAACTATCATAGCTTGGTTCGTGTAGTGTACTCTTGAGACGTAATACTAATCACACAACTTCATGGAATCCCTTTAACATTAATCTAGATAACAGGACGACTCTGGGTCTATAAAATCAAAGAAGTGTAGTGAAGGTCAAAATAGCCTGGATTGTATAATCCCATGCCTGGATGTTCTCCGGTGGGGGGGAAGGTGGGGGGGAAGGTGGGGGTCTGCGGAAATCCACCACCATCTCCTTGGTCTCGCCCGCCTTGATGAGGAGGTGGTTCGGCTGACACCAGTCTACGAAGTCCTGCGTCAGTTGCCTGAACTTCGTGTCATCGTCGTCACTGATCAGGCAACGATGGCTAAATAATCAGAAAACTTGAGCAGGACGCAGCCCTCCGAGTTGTGTCTGAAGTCAGCAGTGTAGAGGGTGAAGAGGAGGGGCGCTAGCACCGTCCCCTGTGGGGCCCCCACACTGCAGGACAGGAGATCAGACACACCGTCCCTTGTCCTTGTTCTCACAAACTGGGGTCTGATTGTGAGGTAGTCCAGGGTCCAGTGCTTTGATGTACAATAATCCCTCGCTATATCACGGTTCACTTTTCACGGTTTCGCTACTACTACTACTTTTTATCGTGCATTGTGTTCTGCATTCTGATTGGCTGAACAGTCTCTCCGCTTCTTCTCTACCTGTGCGTCAATAAGGTTGCGGTTTACTGTAATACTGTATGCACTGTACACGTGCAAAACAGCTAGCCAAATAAAATACACGTAAATGTCTCTTGTACTAGCAAATTCTCTTAACCAATAATGTCGACATAACGTTCTGCACCGACAAAGGCACCTGCGGTCGGAGGATGATGTTAACAGTCGCAGAAAAAGTTAAATTTCTGGACATTCTAAAGGAGGGTAAAAGCTGTGCGTCTGTATGTCGGTATTACGGAATGCATGAATCTTTAATTTAAATGTAATGGTACAGTATAATAATTATTATTAGTTTCTACTTCACGGATTTCACTTATCACGGGTGATTTTTGAAACGTAACCCCCGTGAAAAACGAGGGTGGTAATCTACCACGCCAGGCACCAATATTGTGAAGGAGAGGTACAATAAAGGGCTCTGCTCGCCATTTCTACCAGTCCTCTATTGACTATTGTTAACCGTTGACAGATGAAGTCAATGGGACTTGATAAACACTTGCATGGTATAAAGCAGTGGTTCTCAAAAGGGAGCGTAGAGATCGGAAGGGGGGCGAGGCGCCATTCATGTTACAAGAAAAATTTACAATTAGACACAGCATGTTTTGTGTACTATTTTTATTGCATTTAAAGTAGAAAAAAAACAAGTAGTTTAAAGTATTATAAACTGCGTCCGCTCTGCCTTTGCATTTCCCCTCTGCGTCTATGTTCAGTGACCGCACTGTAGCTGACACCCAGGGTATAATGAGCTGCGCATGTCCACGCGGTGTTGCCACGGATCAATTCTACTCTTCACTCTGTGTTTTTAGTGTGACCAGCAACAAATGCAGGCTTTTACATATATACGTTATCATTATAAATAGTAAGATGCATTTTCTAGAAAAAATTATTGGGTGTACAATTCACATAAAAGCAAGTGAGGCAGGCACACCCCATAAATTCTCCAGAAATGTTCCCCTCTCTAGTTTATTCTGTTTGCTCAGCATCAGCAGGGAGTTTAGTCAGTTCCGGACTACAACCCCAGAAGTCAGTACGAATAACTCGTTTCTCATTGGTTGGCGTTGTCTCGTGCTTGTCCCGCGTCTTCCTTGTTTGGGTGCAGTCGCTGGAAAAAATGGCGTCCGACACAGGGAGATACAGGAGCGCCGTTAGCAAAAGCAAAGATCCTTCTGGCCTGCTCATTTCTGTTATCAGGTAAACTCCTTCACTACGTCTTTACTCAAACTAAATGCTTATTTCTCTTCAAAAGACTTCGGACAAGGCTAGCTAGAGTTAACTCTGTGGTTAGCAAGGCTCAGCAGTCACATCCTGTGAAAAGACCAGCTGACCAATACAGTTCAGCCCATCTGACACTTCTACATTTACAGTTATTCATTTATCAGACGCTCTTATCCAGAGCGACTTACAGCAAGTACGGGGTCATTCCCCCCTGAGGCAAGTAGGGTGAAGTGCCTTGCCCAAGGACACAACGTCATGTTGGCACAGCCGGTAATCGAACTCACGACCTTCCGATCATGATCCCCCCCCTTCATAACCAGCTGAGCCACTTGACTCCCTTGAGCCGCATTCAGACGTCCTGTATTGGCCCTAATCAAACTGAGTTTTCTTTTCGTGCAACGTTAAAGGGACCAGGTCGCCGCCGCCCGCCCCCCCCCCCCCCCCCCCCCCCCCCCCCCCCCCCAAACCACTGTTGGAGGACAGTGCTTCAACATGAATACACATTACACAGAACCTACCTTGGCCTGACACTTATTCAGAGAATTGAATGGCACTTAGAAAACACTAGAATTAGTACGGCGCTCAGAAATATCACTTGTTGTTGCTGTAGTTCAGAAACTTCCTATTGTTGTGTTATGACTTGTAACACTGGTGGACTACAGCCTGGCAGAGGGTCACCTTAAAACTTGTATAATGTTCAGCTGAATGCTCTTATAGTTCCTCCGTTGGCATTTATTGGCTCTCTCTTGTAAGTCGCTATGGAATAAAAGTGTCTGTTAAATGAATAAATGTAAATGTAGTGGTACTCGTCCTATGTTAGTCTCCCCCCCGGGGGACAAATAAAATGATTTTCTTATCTTATCTTCGTTTGCTGCACTCTCTTCACCTTTCTCTCTCTTTCTGTTTCTCTCTCTCTGTTTCTCTTTCTGTTTCTCTCTCTTCATCTCTGTTTCGCTCTCTCTCTGTCTCTCTCTCTCTAATACCCTCCCCAACATCCCTAAATGAAAAGGCCTTGGTCTCACCGTCTCCCCCTGTGCTCGGTGCGTTCAGGACCCTCTCCAGCAGCGATGACGTGCAGGACAGAGAGACGGAGAAGAGCCGCCTGGAGGAGGCCTTTGAGAAGTGCGACAGGGATCTGGACGAGCAGATCGTCCAGCACTACGCCGAACTCACCACCGCCATCAGAACCTACCAGAGCATCACCGAGCGCATCACCTGCTCCCGGAACAAGATCAAGCAGGTGAGCTGGAGGAGGGGCCCGAGTTACCGTCTCCTTTAGGGTGGCGGGCTAGTAATCAGGGGGGGTCGGATGGCTCAACGGTTAAGGCGTTGGCCTCACGATCGGAAGGTTGTGAGATCGAGCCCCGGCTGTGTCTATGTGACGTTGTGTCCTTGGGCAAGGCACTTCACCCTACTTCCTCAGGGGGGAATGTCCCTGTACTTGCTGTAAGTCGCTTTGGATAAAAGCGTCTGCTAAATGAATAAATGTAAATGTAATCAGAGGTTCCCGGTTCGAACCCCGGCTGTGTCGAGGTTGTGTCCTTGGGCAAGGCATTTCACCCTACTATCCTCAGGGGGGGGAATGTCCCTGTACTTGCTGTAAGTCTCTCTGGATCAGAGCGTCTGCTGAATGACTAATATAAATGTAATATTTGATTTAGAGTAACTGGCCTTAATGCAGTGGTTCTCAACCCTGGTCCTCAGGCTCCACTGTCCTGCATGTTTTAGATGTTTCCCCCTTCCAACACACCTGATTCAGGTGAATATTTCCTTCTGAAGCTCAGCAGA